>JAGVVM010001774.1:0-15142 GCA_019149425.1 Psidium friedrichsthalianum
AAAGTCTGATAATCCTCCATTTTCCTCTCCTGGGCCGCCTCGGAGAAAATATTTTCCATTGAATGCTGCGCAGAAAGCAGCCCAGTTTGGTCCACCCCCCCTCATGCATCAGGAAAGCTCGCCTCTGTGGCCTTGCCACCAATCATCAGCGGTGTTCTGGAGCTGGTAGGTCGCCAATTAGTATACTTCTCTTCATCTGTCCTCCAAGCACGTAATGCCCTTCTCCCAGCTGCTCGAGTCACGAGGCAGCTACTTCGGGTCCTCACTGCCATCGAAAGCTTAGGTGTTTCAGCTTCAGAAACTGCTCTACTACTATGATGGGTTTGAAACGTCCTCCATTTCGTGCCCATTGCCGCCCATGGGCTCCATTTGCAGCGGCCAAGGCGGCCTCAGCTGCTGGGCCACAGTGTGCAGCTCTCTCAGCAGCTTGCCTGCCCATCAGGTTACTCACTTCTGTCAGCACCCTCATCATTTCTTCAATTCTCGGGTTCTCTTCGGGTGGCAGGAGCCCTTGATCGACGCTCCGCAGCACTGGTCTTCTGCCCCTATTGCTCATCCTTTTAGTCTACTCCTCACCTATACCCATAAAATTCCATTCGGGAATTTGGAACCTAAAACTATCATCAAGCTTTCGCCTACTGTCCGCGTCTACTGACATGAATATGCATGAAAGGTTCGCTGCAACTTTAAAATGCAATTGGACTGGGACAACACCTAGACTGTCACCCGACAATGCACAACCTAGGCCACTCGTTCGCCACCTCAACTAGAAGCCTGTCAGGAGCCGCTCCTTGATCGGTCTCTGCCCCTGCGACCACTCCCCGCCCCTCCTCATTTCTTGGTGCGAACAGTTGTCCTAATGCACCCACGTCCAGAGAAATCCCACTCCACGTGTCCCATTACCACGCTTCATTGCAGTTTTTAGACGTCCCGTCAGACCTGTCCCTACCAGGCTGACGGTTACCCAACCCAAAAAATATGATGCATGCGCTTTTCAAACCTCGAATCTTTATTTAAATCACTTCCTTTAAACCCATTTTTCCTTTAATGCAGAAATCGTGCAATGCATGATGGTCAAGCAGCGCGCAACAGCGCGCTGGCATACAACCACAAGCACTAACTACAACTAGTCAATCAGCAATCAGCATTCAAGCACCCTACTCACGGGGCTATGCTTTAGAACCTTACCTCAGGTCCTGACGCATCTGCAGATTAGTTTACAACTTATAGTCTATATTCGTACTAGACTAGTCACCTAACTCTGCAAGCCCATGCGCAATCAATTCATGCATTTTCCCTTCCTAATTCCTAGGTCTAGGGTCTTTCTTCTGTCTACCCCCAAAATTCATCACAGCCTTATCAACTCCAACTACTCTAATCCTCGAACGGTCTTGTATCGAGCTGACCTTGCTCTGATACCACTTCGCACGGGGATGGTCACCTCCCCGAACCCCAATCGACACGCGACCCCCTGTTCATACACATCAGGAATCCCTTGCGTACGCCTGGCCTACTAGTAGCGACGGCCAGGACGGACATCGCGGCCAGACGACGCTAGCGCAACGACAACAACTTGAAACCTGCGGAAGCGTGCCTTCTATACATACATACATCACAGATACAGGGTAGTATGAAAGACAAGAACACTTTTACAAAGGAAGCACATCATATATATAAATAATATAGCGCGTAAAAGGAGGTCAATACAAAGCGGACCCCGAAAGCGAACAACATCGCACTCGTGTTCGACAAAGCTATCTACTCTCGGTGACAACATCTCAAGACACATACGAGAGACGGCACGATCGGTGCCAACCCAGTCCCCGAGTCTCCTCCCGCGGTGGGGGCCTCCTCAGGATCCTCCTCGGGTTCCTCCTCTGGGTCCTCCTCTGGATCCTCCTCGTCCCTGTGTCCATGGCGTCACCCTCCTCGTGACCATCGATCTCAGAACGGCCTGGTGATGGCAACCTCTACGAGGTCGGGTTTGATCACCTCGCCACCATACTCGGCTGGCTGGCAACAAGATCTGGTCCGTCCTCCATGGGGATCGAGGAGTCTCTCTGAGGTCCCTTCAAAGCCATACAGGCCCTCTCAAACCAGGCCTCGTATCTATGGGGTACAAGATAAGGTCCACCCTGATCTACTAACACAGTAGTCACATGCCTATGCCGCAGAGTGGCGTGCATATCAAAATGGAGGGTAATCTCAGTATCCATCTGTACTGGCAGTCCAAAAAGCATCGGCGGTACGGCCATCACGGGTGACCTGGATCTGTAAAAGAAGGGTAACCACCGCCCGTGAGTCGAAACTCAGCAAGCTCACCACTAATCCTAACGTAGGATAGCGTATACTAGCGGGGTCGGTCCTATCCAGTGGACTAGGTTCACAGTCCGGGGCTCAGTCACTGTCAGTTACTTCGGTACCAAAACCCTCAACACGAAAGTAGACAGGCAAGACACATCGATGCAATTCACAAGATATAGACAGGCAATAACAGCAGGCAATAACAGCAGTCAATCACAATGCCATATGCAAATGAAACAGGCCTCAGTCGGCCATGTCGGTTTCCAGTGGAACATGCCTGTCTATCACTCCAATTCCCATCAGGGCCCATTCTCAGCCATTCGGCAAATACCACACTGCGTCTCGAACGCCTTACGTTGGCCTCCCTTTTCTCTCCAGTTCCCCTCTGGGCACATTCTCATGTCACATCTCGGGTGACTCATGCTATGCTCTCAATGTATGCGGGGCCACATGATTGCAATCAGCAAATCAGACATAGAGCATGCATGAAATGACATATATGCACAAGTACTGAACACATCAAGCAACCATCAAATATTCACGTGCTCAACGAGTCAGGCCATATGAGATTCAAAGGGCCCACGCACAATTCCTTAGCCAGACGGGTTCGATAGAATATCACATATTAATTCTTGGGTCAGACCCATAACAGTTGGACTCTCATCTTCACGGATCCGATAATTCGGCCTAAGCCCAACGCCCATGTTAGTCCCATGGGAGTTAATAACCCACGACTAATGATTTAACTATTTAACACTTCCTTGGGTGTAGTTGAATTAGGCTTAGCTTAGCTCAAAGCCCAGTTAGGGGATTCAAGGTCGTTTGGGCCTAAAGCCCATTCTTGGGTCCAAGGCCCACAAAGGTAACTAGGTCCACTAAGGTAAGTCAGCCTATTATGAAGTTTTAAGCCCATTAGTCAAGTTGGGCCCATTAAGGTTTAAGGTTAAATTAAATGGGTTAGACCCCTTAAATTAAGTTGGGCTTATCAAATTAAGTTGGGCCCAATTAGAATCTAAGGTCCAATAACCAATCTTAGGCCCATTAAATAAATTCTTAGTCCATTAAGTAATTAAGGCCCATTATTATTAGATTTTCGTGTAGGGCCCAAGCCCATTTTCAGAGACTAGCCCATTTAGCCCAATTAGGTCATTTCAGGCCCAAATTGAAATCCCAAGCCCATGTACACTAATGGGCCTTATGTCTTGATGTTCATAAACATAATTTGGGCCCATTAACCTCCAATTTTCGTCCTCATGGGGCCCATTAGTCTAATTAGGTCCAATTAGGTTCATGTAGGCCCAATTCGCTTGGAATTTAATCCCGAGGCCCAATACAATCCTTTGACCCAATACATTACACGCCCACATCACTATTTCCAGCCCATTAGCATAGTTTCAAGGCCCAATTAGTTACTTCCCAAGCCCTACACGCACGGCCCATAACATACTCACCATTAGATTAAAGCTCATTAGTCCTAATTACACATTTCACCCACTAATCAACTTGTTTAGCAACTAAACCAACAATCCACACTTGCATACAACTAGCCTAGGTCAAGATTAGTGAGTGAAGCTTACCTAGAGGGGTCGGGATCGGTGACGACGACGGGGCGGACGAACGGCGGTCGAGAATGGCTCGCGGTCACGGAAGGAGAGGCGGCGGCTTGTGGCTGGTCCCGGCGGCTCGAGCGGGCTGTCCACGTCCAAAACAAGAGACGAGGTACATTAGAGGAGCAAGGGGACAGGGAAAACCAGCCGCGGTGGCCGGACGATGATGGAATGACGGCGACGTGGGCGGCGGCCGGACAAACCGCGGGAGAGGGAGAAGAGTTTAGGGTCCGGTCGGCGGTCTTCTCGGGGGTTTCAAGGCACGAAACGAAGGAGAGGAGGACTAGAAGACTTACCAAGATGAGGTGGTGGCCGGTGGTGGCCGAACGGAGGCGACGACAGGAGGAACTCGGGCGGCGGACGGGCGGTAGTCACGGGCGGCCGAACGAGAAAAGGAGAGGAGGAATGAAGAAAATGAAAAGGAAGAGAGAGAGGGAGAGGGTGGCCGGCCGAAACTAGTAGGGGGAGGAGAGAGAATAATAGATTATAACAAAATTAAATAATGAGGTAAGTGGGGTTAGGTTGGGGAAATAGTGACATGGATGTGAACTTTGACTAGATTTGATTTCCTTGGAAAATGTGCCATGATTGATGTGATTGATTGACATGACACTTGATTGATTGATGTGACATCTGATTGATGCGACATCTGATTTGACTTGTCTCGATTTGCGTGCCAAATGCACCGATCGGGTCCCAAGCGCGAACGAATTTTGGACTGGATTTGGTGTCGGTCTATCGATTCTATTCTCAAAAATCCTAATTAGTCTCATTCTAAGGTCTGAGCATTTACCGGGGGCATTTCGGTAATTTTCCATTCACGTCTTGCTTCTCGACGTGCATCGGCTGTCTGACCTTCAGACGACATTTCCGAAACCGACTTCATTTCTTCATTGTGTTTATCTTATTGATTCGATTGTCCATCGTCAGATTTCATTTTGTGGTCAATTTCACTAAATTCCGACCCTGTCTCAGTCTCAGACCAACGGGCGGCTGATTAGAAAAATTCCCAGATAGCCTTTCCCCTTCGGTTGGTCAGCTCAGGGTAGCTAATCCTGAGTGAGCGTTTACTAGAGTGTATTAATGAAGTGTTTCCATTCATTTAGAAATTCTGACAAATGGGTCGAATTTTCAGACTGTCACACCTGCACCTGAAGGAGACCCAAGGATAGAGGAAATGATGAGGGTGCTGACTGAGGTTAGCAATTTGATGGGTAGGCAAGCTGTTGAGAGAGCTGCCACTGTTGCCCAAGCAGCTGAGGCCGCCTTGGCCGCTGCAAATGGAGCCCATGGGGGCAATGGGCATGGCAATGGAGGACGTCAGACCCATCATATCGTGGAACAGTTCCTGAAGCTGCAACCCTCGAAGTTCGATGGCACTGGAGGACCTGAGGTAGCTGCCTCGTGGATCGAGCAGCTGGAGAAAGCATTCACCGTGCTTGGGTGCACGGATGAGGAGAAGGTCTCGTTGGCAACGTATCAGCTTCAGAACACTGCTGATGATTGGTGGAAGGCCACCAGAGGGCGAGTCTTTCCTGACGACATGAGGCCAAACTGGGCTGCCTTCTGTGCTGCATTCAACGGAAAGTACTTCTCTGAGGCAGCCCAGGAGAGGAAAATGGAAGAGTTCATAAGGCTCCGCCAAGGATCGATGACGGTAGATCAGTATGAGGGTGAGTTCGCCCGATTGTCCAAGTTCGCTCGAAGGCTGATAGAGGACCCATGGGACAAAGCAAGAAGGTTCAGAGAAGGCTTGAGATCTGAGCTGAAGAGCATGATAATCGCTACGGGGCTGAGAGACTATAACGAAATTTATGAACGAGCCCTGGCGATAGAACGAGACCTGCAGGAAAAAGCTGCCGCATCTGGATCGCGGTTTATGCCAAATAGGAACTTCAGAGATTTCGGCAAGAGGCCGATGAAGGATAACCGCAGGTTCGTTCCGCCTGCAAGAAGGACCCTGGGAAAGCCACCGTTCGCTGGGAATCAGAACTGCCGTGATTGTGGCAGAAGGCATGGGAACAGCCCTTGCCCAAAGAAGACTGGGGGATGCTTCAGATGTGGTCAGATAGGGCATATTCAGAGGAACTGCCCGAAGAATGGACCAAGACCCCCATTCCAGCCGCAACAGCAGCAGCCACCAATGGTGAATGCCCCGCAAGGAATTCTGAACCGTCCACCTGCTCAGGGACGAGTCTATGCAGTGGCGCGCAAGGATGCCGAGAATGCGCCAGGGGTGATCACAGGTACCATTTCTCTCTGTAGTCATACCGCCTATGCTTTATTCGATCCGGGTGCATCCCATTCGTTCATATCTGCACGTTTTGCTGAGTTGGCTGGAATAGAAACTAGACCGTTGGATGTTGTATTGCATGTGGCCACCCCGTTGAAAGATAAAGTAATTGTTATGTTAGGGTGTAAGGGGTGTGAGATAGCTTTGGGAGATAGAATTGAGAGGATTGACTTAGCTGTCCTGCCCATGTATGATTTCGACGTAATCGTCGGCATGGATTGGTTGGTTAGACATGGAGCAGTTATCGACTGCAGTAGAAGTGTAATAAGGCTGAACCCAGTAGATGGGCCTGAGTATGAATTTAAAGGAAATCGAGGTGGAACCTCAATTCCTTGGATTTCAGCCCTAGAAGCGACCAAGCTAATGGACCAAGGTTGTCTAGGGTTCTTAGCATCAGTGACGGATTCGTCTGTCCCCGAAGTGAAGTTGGAGGAGGTACCAATAGTGGGTGAATACCCTGATGTATTCCCGCAGGAGTTGCCTGGCTTGCCACCAGAGCGGGAGGTTGAGTTTGTAATTGAGTTAGCATGTGACAGCCTGAAAATTCGACCCAATTGTCAGAATTTCTAAATGAATGGAAATGCTTCGTTAATACACTCTAGTCGACGCTCACTCAGGATTAGCTACCCTGAGATGACCCACCCGAAAGGGAAAGGCTATCTGGGAATTTTTCCCAATCAGCCGCCCGTTGGTCTGAGACTGAGGCAGAGTCGGTATTTAATGAAATTGACCACAAAATGAAATTCGACGATGGACAATCGAATTAGTAAGATGAACGCAATGAAGAAATGGATTCAGTTTCAGAAATGTCGACTGAAGGTCAGACAGCCGGTGCACGTCGAGAAGCAAGACGTGAATGGAAAATTACCGAAATGCCCCCGGTAAATGCTCAATCCTTAGAATAAGATTAATTAGGATTTTTAGAATAGAATCGATGGACCGACACCAAATCCAGTCCAAAATCCGTTCGCGCTCGGGACCCGATCGGTGCATTTGGCACGCAAATCGAGGAAAGTCAAATCAGATGTCACATCAATCAATCAAGTGTTAAATCAATCAATCATGCCGAGGCACAATTTCCAAGGCACATCAAGTCAAGTACAAACTTCACATCCAAAATCCCATTACCTAACCCACTAACCAATTTAATTTGAATTTTGGGATTATAATCTTCTCTCTCTCTCTTCCCCCCCTCCATTTTTGTTTCGGCCGAAGTCCACTCTCCCTCTCCCTCTTGCCATTTTCCCTCTTCCCTCTCTTCTTCGTTCTCCGTCCGCCCGAGGCCGCCTCCGTCGCCGTCGTTCCCCATTCGGCCGCCACCATCAACCTCTTCCACGCCACGGTGAGCCTCTAACCCTCTTCCTCTCTTCTTTTCGTGGCTTGAAGAACCACCATGGGTGCACGACCGACCTCATCTCTCTCCCTTTTCCCTCTCGATTTCAGCCCGTCCGCCCGAACGCCAACGTCATCGTCGCCGTCGTCTTCCCGTTCGGCCGCCGTCCATCATCCCCACTTCCACCGTCCTTGGTAAGCCCTCTAGCTCTTCTTCTTCTTGTTCTTGTGGCCGTGAGGCCCCCGTGAGGCCAACCAAACCGTAATCTCTCTCTCTCTCTCGGCTTTCCCCTTAGCCGCCGTGAGCCCACCGGCCGTCCGCCCTTCCTCGCCGACCAGCCGCCGTGATCAGCCCCTCTAGGTAAGCTCCACCCTCTAATCTTGACCTAGGTTAGTTGTATATATGTGTGGTTTATTGTGTTAGTGGTTAATTATGGTGATTTATGTGTAATATGTGCTATTAAGCTAATTGGGCTTTAGGTCATTCGGATTTGGGTAATGGGCCGTGCGTGTGAGGCTTGGAGAATATGGATTGGGCCTTGAAATAGTCGAATGTGGGCTGTTGACGTTGAGTTAGGCGTGTGTGAAGTGGGCCCAAAGGTTATGATGGACTTTGGAACCTAATTCTAATCAAATGGGGCCAAAAGAAATCAAATTGGGCTAAATTGGAAATGGTGGGCCTTAATGAACGAAAATTGGCATTTATTGGGCCCGAGTTACAATTGGAATATTAAAATATGAGGCCCATTAATGTATATGGGCTTAGGATGTGACAGTCTGAAAATTCGACCCAATTGTCAGAAGTTCTAAATGAATGGAAACACTTCATTAATACACCCTAGTCGACGCTCACTCAGGATTAGCTACCCTGAGCTGACCAACCGAAGGGGAAAGGCTATCTGGGAATTTTTCCAATCAGCCGCCCGTTGGTCTGAGACTGAGACAGGGTCGGTATTTAATGAAATTGACCACAAAATGAAATCTGACATTGGACAATCGAATTAGTAAGGTCAACACAATGAAGAAATGAAGTCAGTTTCGAAAAATGTCGACTTGAAGGTCAGACAGCCGGTGCACGTCGAGAAGCAAGACGTGAATGGAAAATTACCGAAATGCCCCGGTAAATGCTCAGTCCTTAGAATGAGACTAATTAGGATTTTTGAGAGTAGATTTGTTAGACCGACACCAAAGCCAGTCCAAAATTCGTTCGCGCTCGGGCCCGATCGGTGCATTTGGCACGCAAATCGAGACAAGTCAAATCAGATGTCACATCAATCAATCAAGTGTCAAATCAATCAAGCCATGGCACAAGTTCCAAGGCAATCAATCAAATCAATCAAAGTTCCATCACAAGTCTATATACCCCATTACCTACTCCCACTATTATGATTTTATTTGATTTTCTAAGGGTTATAATCTATTCTCTCTCTCCTCTATTCATTTTTTTCGGTCAAACTCTCTCTCTCCTCTCCCGAAATCCTCCCTCCCTCTCGGCCTCTTCCTCGCCCGTCCGCCGCCGCCGTGAGGAGCCACCGTCCGCCACCGTCCCTCGTCGTCACCGTCCCGCCCCGTCTCGGTAGGTCCTCTAACCCTCTCTCCCCTCGTTGTCTCGTGGCCATGTGAGCTCTTGAAGCCACCCCGACCTCACCGTCTCTCTCTCTCTTCTCTCGGCCCGTGAAGCAACTCCACCGTCCGCCGTTCCCGTCGCCCGTCCGCCGCCCGTCCCGACGCCAACGGCCACCGTCAACCGTCGTCCTCACTTGGTGAGCCTCTCTAGCCCGTCCTCCCTTCATCCCGTGGCCATGTGGCCCTTGGAAAGCCCCGAACTCACCTCATTCTCTCCCTCTCTCTCGGTTAGTCTTCGTCGCCGTGAACTCCGCCGGCCGCCGTTCGCCCGTCCCGTCGCCATCCGCCGTGACCAGGCCCCTAGGTAAGCTTTACCCACTAATCTTGACTTAGGCTTGTGGCATGCTTGTGTGAATGGTGGGTTTAGTTGCTAATTAGGTAATTAGTGAGTGTTATGTGGAATTAAGCCTAATGGGCCTTGGTTAGTTGTGTGTGTACTTGGGCCGTGCGTGTGGGCTGCGTGAGAGATTTATTTGGGCCTTGAAGCTATGTTAATGGGCTGGAATTAGTGATGTGGCGTGAGAATGAGTGGGCCTAAGGGTTGTATTGGGCTTGGGAACTCAATTCTAAGCTATTTGGGCCTAAATGAACCTAATTGCACCTAATTTGGCTAATGGGCTTATAATGGACGAAAATTGGTTATTGGGCCCATGTTACAATTGGGATTGATAAAATTATGAGGCCCACTAATGCATATGGGCCTAGGACATCACTTTGGGCCTAAAATGGGCTAATTGGGCTTAATTGGCTAACTCTTGAAAATGGGCTTGGGCCCTACACGAAATTAATAATAATGGACCTTAATTTCATAATGGGCCTAAAGAATTAATTAATGGGCCTTAGTTCTAATAGGGCCCAACTTACTTTACTAAGCCCAACTAGGTTTAATGGGCTAACCACTACACTAAACCTTGAATCCTATTAGGCCCAACTTGACTAATGGGCTTGGAACACTACAATGGGCCGACATACCTTAGTGGACGTAATTACCTTTGTGGGCCTTGGCCTTGGAACGGGCTTTAGGCCCATTTGATCTCGAATCCCCTAATTGGGCTTTAAACCAAGCTTTGCTTAATTCGACTACACCCAGGGGGTGGTTAATCGTTAAACCATTAGTCGTGGGATATTAACTCCCAGGGGACTAACATGGGTGCTTGGGCTTAGGTCGAGATATCGAATCCGCTAAGATAAGAGAGTCCAATTGTTATGGTCTGACCCGAGAATTGATATGGAACCTTCTATCGAACCTGCCGGGCTAAGGAATTGTGCATGGGGCCTTAAATTTCATAAGGCTTGGATTGTTGAGCACGTGAATGTTTGATGGTCGCTTGATGTGAGCTGTACTTGTGCATCTGTGCCATTTCATGCATGCTCTATGTCTGATTGACTGATTGCAATCATGTGGGCCCCGCATACATTGAGAGCACGGCATGAGTCCCAGAGTTGTGACGTGAGAATGTACCTAGAGGGGAAATGGAGGGAAAAGGGAGACCAACGTAAGGCGTTCGAGACGCAGTGTGGTATTTGCCAACTGGCTGAGAATGAGCCCTGATGGGAACTGGAGTGATAGACGGGCATGTTCCACTGGGAACCGACATGGCCGACTGAGGCCTGATTCATTGCATATGGCATTGTGATTGACTGCTGATATTGCCTGTCTATATCTTGTGAATCGTATCGATATACCTTGCCTATTTATTTTCGTGTTGAGGGTGCTGGCCGATCAAACTGAGAGTGACTGAGCCCTAGACCGTGACCTAGTCCACTGGATAGGACCGACCCCGCTAGTATGCGCTATCCTACGTTAGGATTAGTGGTGAGCTTATTGAGTTTCGACTCATGGGCGGTGGTTGCCCTTCTTTTACAGATCCGGTCACCCATGATGGCTGCACCGCCGATGCTTTTTGGACTGCCAGTACAGATGGACACTGAGATCACCCTCCATTTTGATATGCACGCCACTCTGTGGCATAGGCATGTGACTACTGTATTAGTAGATAGGGTGGACCTTATCTTGTACCCCATAGATACGAGGCCTGGTTTAGAGAGTGTATGGCTTCGAGGGTCAGGAGACCCCCCTTCCCTAGGAGGAGGACCCGATCCTGCGGCCCCGAGTTTGGTGGCGAGGACGACCCCGAGCAGGAGTTACCGTCCCCAGGAGGTTCCGAGAGCGATGGTCAGGGAGGACCCATAAAGAGAGGACCCCACAACCCGAGGGGGAGGAGGGGACTGAGTCTCGCTGTATCTGGTCTAGTTTCGAGAGCGTAATAGTATGACCATAGTGAGGTTTTCTTTTGGGGTCTGTATCTAACGCTCTATATTATATATCATGTGTATTATCTTTTGTAAAAGTGTTCTTGTTCTTTCATGCTACCCCGTACCTTGTGCATGTATGTATGTATAGAAGGCACGCTTCCGCAGGTTTTAGATTGTTGTCGGTTTGTGCTAGCGTCGCTTGGCCGCGATGAGCATCCTGGGCCGTCGCTACTCGTAGGCCAGGCGTACGCAGGGATTCATCGTCTTGTATGACAGGGGTGTCGCGTGCTCGATTGGGGTTCGGGGCGTGACATATAGGACACCAATTGGGCCTAAAATGACCTAATTGGGCCTAATAGGCTAGTCTTTGAAAATGGGCTTGGGCCCTACACGAAAATTTAATAATAATGGGCCCGAATTATACATTAAATTTTTAAAATTAATTCATGGGCTTATATTTGTTAATGGGCCTTAAACACTAATTGGACCCAACTTAATTTAATAAGCCCAACTTGGTCTAATGGCCCTAATCCACCTCATTTAACCTTGAACATTAGTGGACCCAACTGAATTATGTGGACCCGATTTGGTCATTGGGCTTTGATTATATAATCGATTTAAGAATTTAATTATGGGCCCTGGGCTTTAGAATGGGTCTCAGGCCCAATTGGACATAATTAACATTAATTGGACCCTAACCTAAGTTAAGCTCAACTCAATCGAGCTCAGGGGTTTATTAAATCTCAAATCATTAATCAGGGTTACTAATTCCCCGTGGACTGACATTGACTGAGATTGCCTGGACCGAGTTCCATGTAGTGAGTTCCGAGATGATGTTGTTCTGGTTGGGTTACTTAGGGACTGATTGTAGAGCACTGGGTCCCTGTGACATCGTATTGCTAAATAGAGTGAATTACTGGCATGATCCTTGTTGTGCTCTGCTTGTGCACTTGTGTAGACGTTGCATGCATGCTCTATGTCTGATTTGGCTGGTTGCAATCATGTGGGCCCCGCATACATTGAGAGCATGGCGTGCGTCACCAGAGTTGTGACAAGAGAAGGTGCCCCAGAGGCGTCGTTATGCGGGAAATGGAGGGAAAAGGGAGAAACCAACGTAAGGCGTCAGATGCGCAGTTGAGGAAATTTGCCAAACGGCACTGTTGGGTGAGCCCTGATGGGATTTGGAGTGATAGACGGGCATGATCCATTGGGACCCGTTATGGCCGATTGAGGCCTGAGTATGATCCACTGGGATCCGACATGGCCGGTTGAGGCCTGCATCATTGCATATGGCATCATGTTTGGCTGTCTCTTGTGCCCGTCTGTATGATATGTTCTGTATTGCTATGAATTGCATGTTTGCTCATCCATGTTGGGTCTGGTACCGAGGGGACCGAGAGTGTCTGAACCCTGACCGCGAACCTAGTCCACTGGATAGGACCGACCCCACTAGTATACGCTATCCTACGTTAGGATTAGTGGTGAGCTTATTGAGTTTTCGACTCACGGGCGGTGGTTGCCCTTCATTCTAACAGAACATATCATACAGACGGGCACAAGATCACCCGTGATGGCTGCGCCACCGATGCTTTTTGGACTGCCAGTGCAGATGGACACCCAGATCACCCTCCATTTTGATATGCACGCCACGCTGTGGCATAGGCATGTGACGACTGTACTAGTAGATCAGGGTGGACCCTACCTTATACCCCATAGATTTGAGGCATGGTATAGAGAGGGCCTGTATGGTTTTGAGGGACCTCAGAGAGACTCCCCTATCCCTATGGAGGACGACCCGATCTTGTTGCAGCCAGCCGAGTATGGTGGCGAGGTGATCGACCCCGACCAACTGCAGGAGTTGCAGTCCCCAGGACGTTCAGAGATTGACGGCCATGATGAGGGTGACGCCATGGACACTGACGAGGAGGATCCAGAGGAGAACCCAGAGGAGGATCCCGAGGAGGAGCCCGAGGAGGTCTGAGTTCCACAGTTGCTGGTCTAGGTTTTTTGGAGTTTGAGCGGCGTAGATGTCTTGACCATAGTTTGAGATTTTCTTTTGGGGTCTGTACTTAACGCTCTACGTTATATATATATATGATGTTGTATTCCCTTTTGTAAAAGTGTTCTTGTCTTTCCGTTCTACCCCACCATCTTGTATATGTATGCATGTATAGAAGGCACGCTTCCGCAGGTTTCAGACTGTTGCCGTTTTGCCGCTAGCGTAGCCTTTGGCCGCGATGTGCGTCCTAGGCCGTCGCTACTCGTAGGCCAGGCGTACGCAGGGTTCGTTCACGTGATGAGTAGGGATGATCGCGAGCTCGATTGGGGTTCGGGGCGTGACATCCCCGTTCGAGTTGTCACGCCCCGAACCCCAATCGAGCTCGCGACATCCCCAGTCATACATTTAAATTCTACTCGCGCTCGCCTGATCCCGATACGCGACGGCCCAGGGAGTCTCTTCGTCGCGACCAGACGACGCGTCCTGCAATCTCATGAACCTGCGGAAGCTAATCTCCTATCCCATACAAGCATACATACGATCTTGGGGTAACAGAGTGCAAGGGAGGTAGTCGACAATATTAGTCAAACTAAAATTCATATTCATACATATAAGAGCGTCAGGTACAGACCATCAACAATGGAGGTCATCACAATACATTTCAAAATCTACGATCGATCAGTTTACATCACCCAGCCTGACATCTAGTTTTCGCCAACCTCGCTCCAGTTTGTCTGCCAAGAGGGCTCCTCTAGATCCTGCTCGATCTCTGGAGAGGACGGCTCGGTCTCTACCTCCACTCGGAGTCCAAAAGGTGTTCGGGGTGCATCCATCACGGTGATTTGGGATCTGAAAATTTGGCAACCACCGCCAGTGAGTCGAGGACTCAGCAAGCTCACCACTAATCCTAGCGTAGGATAGGGTATACTCGTGGGGTCGGTCCTATCCGTAACTAGGGTATAGGGTCCAAGTTCAGACACTCTCAATTTCCCTCGGTACAAGACCCCCAACGTAAAACAAATGTGCAATTCATAGTAATACAGTTCACATCATACAGACGGGCACAAGAGATGTCAATCAGATGCCATATGCAATGTTTCGGGCCTCAACCGGCCATATCGGATCCCAATGGATCAAACTTAGGCCTCAACCGGCCATAACGGATCCCAATGGATCAAACTCAGGCCTCAACCGGCCATAACGGATCCCAATGGATCATGCCCATCTATCGCTCCAATTCCCATCAGGGCTCATTCTCTGTGGCACACGGCAAACGCCACACTGCGCCTCGGACGCCTTACGCTGCCTCCCTTTTCTCTCCTTCTCCCATCAGGGCACATTCTCAGCCATTTGGCAAATACCACACTGCGTCTTGGACGCCTTACGTTGGCCTCCCTTTTTCCTCACTTCCCCGCGTATCAACGCCTCTGGGGCTCATTCTCTTGTCACATCTCTGGTGACGCATGCCATGCTCTCAATGAATGCGGGGCCCTCATGATTGCAACCAGCAATTTAAACACAGAGCATGCATGCTATGGTATATGAGCACAAGTACAAGGCACATCAAGAAATCATCAAAGTAAACATGTGCTCGTCAAACTAGACCATATGAGATTCAAAGGCCCCACGCACAAACCTAGCCAGACAGGCTCAATAGAGTATCCCATATTAATTCTCGGTCAAACCCATAACGATGGAATCTCATCTCAGCGGCCTTAATAACTT
>JAGVVM010001775.1:0-14834 GCA_019149425.1 Psidium friedrichsthalianum
CCAAAACCAATCACAAAAATCTATCACAAACTGTCTCAAATACAAAATAAAACAACAGTAAATAACTTCAATTGGTTTTATTAATCAAAAAATGCTACTAACCACCACGTTTATTTTCTTTCAAAAAAACAAATCACATTATAAACTCACATGATGTAGCCCTTCTTAGTCAAAAACAGCGAGCTTAAGACTAGTTAAAGAAGAAATAATATCATCATCAGACGAAAGGCAAAATAGATATGCGACGGTTACTCAAGCCGACGCGTCTCCTAAATTCGCTACTCACAAAGGACACGAAAATGGATAAAACAAATCTTAAGTAATTGTTTATGGACACTTTTAATGACCAATTTGTGCAACTAAGTGTTAAACCTATTTATACGAATCAAGAAACGAAGACCCCTACACGTTCAACGGTAACTCGTCCATCAGGGATAGCTCTTTAATTGTCAGCTCATTGGAGAGCTCCGGCCCCATTGCAAAACTACACTTAACAAGACACATAATTACACTGTCCAACTCGAACTCTATTTCAAGCCATCTTATAGTCCAAACGAAGCTTATTCAATGTACTACAAAAATCTTAGCATGGTCAACCTTAAAAAATAACGAAAAATAAAGATATCAACTCTTGAAGTATACTGTTCACGCGCATACCGTAGCAGCCAGAATTGAAAATTTTGTTTCGGGCAAACCAAAGTGTCAAATTAAGATCCGTCAAATCCCACGGCTTCACAACGTCCTAAATTTTCATGTTCATACAAAAACGTAGCATAAAAACTCCTCGAATAAACTCGTCAACTTAAATTCGACCCAGGTTCGAAATTAAGCCCCACCTCTGAAAATCACTTCAATAGGAGAAACGAGGGGTGTGAGCACTTACCAAACATTATTAAATGTTGTCAGGATAGTTTGACGAGACACGTGGCTTGGACCCTCTTTCTTTTTCTTTTTTTCTCTCTTTTCTTTCTTCCTCTTCTCCTTTCTTTCTTCTTCTTTTCGTGCGTTTTGTACAGAGAGAAAATAAGCTGCTGCCTTTTCCTTTCTTTTTTTTTTTTTGTTGACTTTTTAACTTTTTTTTTTTTTTTTGTGGAACCGTGTGTTCCACCTCCATATTTGACTTGGTCAAATTTTTGACCGGTCAAAAAGCAATTCTCTCTCTCTCGTTTCGATTGCGGACAAGGATCCAATGTGGACCATGTAGCATTTGTAGCTAGGAACAGGGATAAGGAGCTGGCTCAAATGGCACCAGATTGCGGTCACCTAAGAGTCGGACCTACTTCATGTTGATTTATGGGCGGGCACGCTCAAGCTCTTTCTTGAGTCGAGTTCAAAGAGCTTGAGTTAGCTCGACTATTTCCATCGATTCTAGCTCGAATTGACTGCTATCTTAGTTAGATTCTCAAAGGCACTTCATCTTTTTAATTTTAAATGTATTGTATACATAAGAAAAGATCTTCAATCTTTTCGGGCTAAAATGAAAATTTATTTGACGAAGTGAATCTATACAAGTCAAACTTGAGTTTACGGAACATTCTATCAAGTTGGATTGAATCTTGAGGCTCGAGTTGAGCATGAGCCTAAAATACTCGAGTCAAAGTCTGTCATTTGGCTAATTGCCAAAGACGAGTCTAAGGTGTACGCTTGATGACTTAAGATAGGGATGGCAAAAATTCCTAACATAGAACGACGGACCGAAGGCTTGCACACTTTTGTGGTATGCAACATTGAACGTATGCCCTACATCTATTGCAAGTTATGACTCAAAAATTTTTAAAAAATAAAATAAAAAATAAAAAGTTCAATATATTATCTGTTTAAGAATCACAGAAATTACGCAACAATCCTTCACTTTTGCACCTATTAATCATTATCTGTTATATTGATCGAATATATTAAGAGTGCTTTTGTTATTTGTTCTCGAATTAATTTTAATAAGCGCGAGCACAATCAACTTAGAGACTTGTCATTTGGCTAAAGTGTTGCCACAGGGTGTCTATTCTAGTTTTCAAGTGTTGCCTATCTTTTTTTTTTTTTCCATATCTTTCTTTAAAATCGAGCGACGTGCTGGATCTTCTAACTTAGGAAGGAATGGTTACAGTTTGATTTCGTAAAATAATGTGAGCTTTATATCTAATTAAATCTCGTTCAGACTATGGTGCACTCAGATCAGACGATGTTTCTAGAAGCCAATTTGGAAGGAAGGATCAACATTTATTTTCTTCTTTTTTGGTTGACAGGAGAATGTTCATATCAAGATATGTGACAACCCGTGTTAATTTTTCTTGTAGTTGACAGGAACATTCCGAGTCAGCCAGGCCATATCATCCTTGTTTCTTCCTCCTCCTGTATTTTATAAGTAACGAGTGGACTGTTCTTGTAGTCATTCTCTTTCATGTCCACAGGGACTGGAATTCTCTCTCCGATACATATTTTATATATATACAATATATATATATTTGTAATTTTCCTGGATTTTTTTTTCAATTTTTCATTTTTTTCCCTTCTTCCTTTGCATGTAGCCAGCCATCGACAGGGAGCAGCGATTGGCAGAAGAAGAAAGAAAAGAACAAAGCCAAGATTCGATGTTGCAGGTTCAGCTGGCTCTCTCTTTGTGCACGCTCTCTGCAGCACTTCAATGAATTCGTCTTTCTGGAGTCGCCAATGCAGAAAGATGGTTGGATCAAAAGGGCATTTTGACGGTTAGGCGACCATGAGGAAAGAGGACAAAAGAGACGGACCTACTTCAATCCGACTTATTAGCTAGTCGACCTGCTGTCTTAGTTAGATTCTCAAAGCCACTTCATTCTTTAATTTTACATGTGTTGTATACATATCGAGCTCGAATGAGAGCTCAAATGAGAATTTACTTGACGATGTTTATCTAGACAAGTCGAACCTCAGCTTACAAAACATCCTATCAAGTTGGATTTAATCTTGAGGCTCAAGTCTGAGAATAAGCCTGAAATACTTGAGTCAAAAGTCTATCATTTGGCTAAAGACAAGTCTAAGGTGTACACTTGATGACTTAAGATACAGATGGCAAGAAGAAGTCCTGACCTAGAACGATGGACTGAAGGCAGCCGGCGGCTTGCACACTTCTATGATATGCAACATTGTACGTATGCCCTACCGTTTAATACAAGATGCCAAACCAATCTAACCTGCTTCTATTACATATTATGTATTCCAAATCTATATGCAACATTGAACGCGTACTGATTTTCGCTTCTTTTGTTTGATTTTTGTTATGGACAACTTGATGGGATTGAACTTCTCATTCGCGCCCAAATATCCTCTGCACTGTAGCTCAGGCTGTTTCCCGCATCTGGCTTGTGTACACACTGTTCCGGCTGGAATCTCTCTGTTTCCGGTGATCCACCCGTTGGATCTCGGTGATTCTTGGTACCTGGGGTCGCCCCTCGTTCCTCTGTAGTCTCTCCAGTGGGATTTCCATTTCGTCCCCTCCCATGCCTGGCATTGCAGATCTGAGTTTTGGCTCGCGGTACTATAGCTCCATCGTTATTTCTGCATTTCCAGTAATCCAGGTGCTTGCTCTTGCTGATTCTTGAATATAGGGGTCGCCTCACCCCCATCATCGTTCCTATTGGTTGGTTTTGGCTGTGATATTGCCCTGTGACTCGCGTTCTCTTCGTGAGCTCCTGTTCTATGTCTGTCGATGGTGAAGCTGTGAGTTGTCATGGCGCCAAAATCGGCCATTCAGCCTGTCCCGAGCAAGCCCTCTGCTGAGTTGAGGAAGGCTTTGGCTGGCAAAGGTGTTGAGCATGGCCCGTGTGTGTGCTTCGGTGCTCAAGGAAAGATGGCTTCTAGTGAGACCCATGTTGCTATGGTATCCTTTGTTACTGCGGGAAAGCCTTCCACTGGTGCTGATCCCCCTAATTCATCCTCTGGGGGACAACCTACTGATATTGATACCACTTTAGCTGCGAATGAGGGACAGGAACGGCGCCAGAATAGGCGCTCAAGGAGTCGGGGAAGATCCACCTCGAGGCCTCCCGAAAGGAGGCAAATCAAGCCCAGCCCCGGCGGTCTTGGGTGGCGGTTGCTAATCGGCTGAAAAGGGGTACTCGCTTTCCTATATACCCCCTGAAATTGTGAATGGTAGACCGCGTATACGTATCTCTGATGAAGTGCTGGAGAAAGCACACCCCAAATGGAAATCATGTCAGGTGGGTATTTTGTCGGTAGACAACTTTCTTTTAAGGCGACGGAAATGGCTATTAAGCACATTTGGGGTCCCCATATCACCGAAGTTATGGCTAATGATGATGGTTTCTTCTTCTTCCATATTCCCGATGCGGAATTCAGAAGAAAAGTCCTGGATAGTGGACATATCACAATCTCCAGAGTCCCTTTAATTCTTCAACAATGGCATCCGCATTTGATCCTTAAGAAGGACAGATATGTTGCACTGCCGGTGTGGATTCGGTTGAAATCTATTCCCTTCTCTATGTGGTCTGATGAGGCCATTAGCCTGATTGCAAGTGCGATAGGCAAACCACTTCATGTGGATCTTCATACGGCTAATCTAAAATTGCTATCCTTTGTGCGCGTCTGTGTGGAAATTACAGTGAATTCTCCCTTGCTGAAATCTGTTGAAGTGGAATTAGATAATGGGATGGTGCATCCTATTATGGTGGAGTATGAATGGCGACCGCTGTCTTGTAGTAAATGTGGTATCTTTGGCCATCAATGTACGGAGAATGGCCCGGCTAATGTGGAGTACCAACTCTAGGGCCGTCAACAATACAGCCCGTGTCTTCTCCTCAAGCCTCGAATGCTCAGGTGGATGCTGAAATTGAAGTGGTTCCAAAAACTGCTCAACTTCCTACCCAACCTCAAGAAGGGTGGAAGACGGTCGAAAGGAGAAAATCGCGTCCTAAAAACCAAGAATCTAAGGCTGCACCAGTACAGGGGAAGCAGCAGGTTGTTTCAGGGCTATGTGAAGTAGCGCGCAACCCCTTATTTGTCCCGACTGGTGGGGAGAGTCGGGATCCCCATCCACGCTCGGATGACTCTAGTGAAGCTGTGGCCTCTTCATCTAGCTTAGATGAGGATAATGAGGAAGCTAGTAATGTCGGTAGTGAAGAAGATAATGACTTTCTGCTGCCTATTGCTCAACTCAGTAACCGGAACAGAACCGGCCTGGCTCCTGGGAGGAAAACTGATCTAAAGAAGCTGGTGCTGACATCCACTGCCGGGGTTATCCATCCCAGCAATCTTGAGGAAGGCACAACTAGCCCCACGAAGGCCAAGGCATCCTTCAGGAAGAAGAAGGGAGGCCAGCGATGGTAACTTCCTCTGCTCTCTTGTACATATGTTAATCGGTGTCTGGAATATTAGAGGTCTCATGGGCTCCCTCAAGCAGGCTGAAATTTGCAATTTTGTAAGGTTAATAACCTTTGTTGTGTTGGTATTTTGGAAACTAAAGTGCCTATGTCTATGTTCAATACGTTATCTTTGTCTATGCTCCCGGACTGGAAGTGGGTAGCTAACTATTTTGACTCTCCTCGGGGCAGAATTTGGGTTGGCTGGGACCCCAAGGTTGTTGAAATGTCGGTTATATCAGTTTCTGATCAGTTCATTCATGGTAGCTTATGTTTCTTGTCTCTCAACATCAGTTGCTATGTCTCAGTGATCTATGCTGGTCATACTTTTATTGCCAGAAGAATGTTATGGTCTGACCTTGAAATGCTCAGCTCTGGACTTTCGGACTTGCCGTGGGTGGTTGCCGGGGATTTTAATGCTATTAAGGATGCCTCGGATAGGATTGGGAGTTCTAACTCTTGGATCCCGGCGTTTGATGAATTTGGTCAATTCCTAAATCGTGCTGGCTTGGAGGATTTGCGGTATACGGGATTCAGGTTTACTTGGTCGACTTCATCGGGTGCCTCGCGCAAACTTAGGAAGATCGACCGAGTCCTTAGAAATGCTCGTTGGATGCACGACTTCTCCTTCTCCGAGGCAGCCTTCCTTGCTCCCGAGGTCTCTGATCACTTGCCCCATGACTATCCGATTATCCCTCGACCTTTGTCTAGGAAGCCCTTTAAGTTCTTCAATATGTGGCTCTCCAACTCGGCCTTTATCCCGCTGGTTACTCAGGTTTGGGATCTGCATATAACAGGCAATCCTATGTTCTGTTTATGCCGAAGACTTAAAATTCTAAAGCAGCGGCTCAAACACCTCAACAAGGTTTCCTTCTCAGACATATCTGGCCGTACCTTGGAAGCAAGGAACGCTCTTATTGATGTCCAAGAAGAGTTGCTTATTAATCCACTGAACCGTGATCTGGCGGAGCTAGAGAAGCTGCGGTTGAAATCATTCTCTGACCTTCGGCTGCAAGAAGAGCTATTCTACAAGCAGAAGTCTCGGGTGCGATGGCTCAAAGAAGGGGATCGGAACACTCGGTATTTCCATCATTTTGTTAACAAAAGACAGCAGCAAAACAGAATCATTTCTGTCATAGACGCTGAAGGAAATCTCCTTACTGATTTGCCGTCGGTCCAACATCATATTGTTGGCTACTTTGAAGAACTTTTTGCTCCTGCACCACTTAGGAACCTTCCCTCCATTCAGGAGGTACGTGCGGTTATTACTAAGCCTCTTAGTGCAGATCATATCCAGTTCTTGTCTCGGCCGGTTTCTCATCTTGAGATACGCAATACTATGTTCTCCTTGGCTAGTAATAAGGCTCCTGGGCCTGATGGCTATAATGTTGATTTCTTCAAAAAGTCTTGGGATATTGTCGGTCGCTCAGTCACGGAAGCGATTAGGGACTTTTTCCTCTCGGGTTCTTTGCTTAAAGAGACGAATGCCACGATCCTGGCTCTTGTTCCTAAGGTTTCCCAATGCAGCAACCATGAAGGACTTCAGACCTATCTCATGTTGCAACACCATTTATAAATGTATTACGAAGATCTTGGCTAATAGAATTGCCTCGGTCCTTCCGCAAGTGATTAGCCGTAACCAGAATGCCTTTGTTAAGGGGCGGAGAATTAGCGATAACATTCTTATCGCTCAAGAGCTATTTAGTGGTTTTCATTTTGAGCCGTACTCACCGAAATGTGCTATCAAAGTAGATTTTCAAAAGGCTTATGACACGGTGAGATGGGAATTTCTGGAGATCGGTTTACAGGCTTTTGGTTTCCCGGATCATTTCCGGAAACTCATCATGGAATGTATTACATCTCCCAAATTCTCGGTATCCATCAATGGCGAGCTTCATGGTTTCTTCTCGAGCGGGAGGGGCATTCGGCAAGGGGACCCTATGTCGCCCTATCTCTTCACATTAGTCATGGAGATATTTTCTGGGATTTTGAACCGTCAAGTTGCTCTTCCGGACTTCAAATACTTCTGGAGATGTAAGGCTACACGGCTGACCCACCTATTCTTTGCCGACGATGTTATTCTGTTTTCTGAGGCCAACATCCAGTCTGTATCTCTTCTTAAGGCTGGTCTGGACCTGTTTTCGGCTTGGTCTGGTCTTGCTCCGAATGCCAACAAAAGTGAAGTGTACTACTCTGGTCGGTCTACTGAGCTAAAAGACCAATTGCTGTCTTCCCTTGGCTTCGTTGAAGGTACGCTACCCTTTCGCTATCTCGGGGTCCCTATTATTGCTAAGAGGCTTAGTAAGACCGATTGTAGCTACCTAGTGAACACCATTACAGCTAGAGCTCGATCGTGGTCACAACGTTTTCTATCATTCGCTGGTCGACTGCAACTCATTAGATCGGTTCTTCATGCTATGAATGTTTTCTGGGCTAGTGTATTTATTCTTCCCAAGTCGGTTCTTAGCCGAATTGAATTAGTCCTACGGCAATTCCTCTGGAAGGGTCCTAATCTTGGTGCAGGAGGGGCCAAAGTTCCCTGGTCCCAAGTTTGTCTACCCAAAGATGAAGGTGGCTTGGGGATTCGACGTCTTTTGGATTGCAATCAAGCAGCGATGCTAAAGCATATTTGGCTGTTATTTTCGGATAAAGAATCCATATGGTGCAAATGGATTCACTCCACATTCCTCAAGAACAAGAACTTTTGGGTGACAAAGGCGCCGACCTTTTGTTCTTGGTCTTGGAAGAAAATCTTGGAGCTTAGACCGTTATTCCTTGCTCGGGCTAAATGGAGGATCGGTGAGGGAGATGTTTCATTCTGGTTTGATCCTTGGCACATGAGGGGGCCACTCTTCTTGCACTTCTCGGCTAGGGACATTTATCTTTCTAGAATCCCTCGCAAAGCCTCGGTTCGCGAATTTTGTGAAGGGAATTTTGCTCCTTCGGCAACTCTATCTCGGTTGAATTCTATGGCGGATTTCCCACCTGTCCTTATTCCTAATAGGCGTGACAACCTAGTCTGGAGCTGTCACCCTTCGGGGACCTTCTCCATCTCTTCAGCTTGGGATGATATCCGTCGCAAGGGAAGGCAAGTTTCATGGCATCGTTTTATATGGGATAGGCATATCACCCCGCGTTATTCCTTCCTTCTGTGGCTGGTTACGCTGAACAGATTACCCACACAAGTGTTACTGCTGAACTATCGTCGTATAACTGAAGGGGTTTGCCCATTTTGCCGATGTAGACCGGACTCTATTGATCATCTTTTCTTTGGTTGCAATATCACGGCTTCTCTGGTGCGGTTCTGGGCGGCTAAGTGCCGCATCCCTTGGACAAACAGAACATGGCCGGAAAACCTTCAGCGAGCCATCAAATATTGTGGTGGCCAGCAACTTATCAATGCATTGCCAGATTTGCTTTTGCAGCCCTTTGCCATCTGATTTGGACGGAACGTAACCACATTATCTTCAGGAACAAGACTCGGGATATCATGGCGATGAAGAAGCATCTATCAAAAGCTGTCCAGGACAAAGCGCTTACCATGCGAGGTGCTGATAATGACTATAATCGGCGTATATTAGCTTCCTGGGAGTGCTCTCTGTTGCTCTTGTTTGATCTGTATTGCTAGGCTGTTTTGTTGTTAGCTTTTGGTTGGCCGTTGCTCGGTCTGTTGTTGGCATCTTTGTGGCTTGTCCTGTTTCCCGTTGGCACAATTGCCCCGTCAACCCTGCACCCCCTGCAACATTAGTGTCGTTTGTGGTGGAGGGTTGTTTTTGTACGGGTGCTGGTGCTTCGGTTTCTTTGTATGCGCTTTTGATTAGCCTAATATATTCTTACCTTTACCAAAAAAAAAAAAAACATCATACCAAAATCGAAATCGTTCGAAGAGGCACGCTTTCACAAAGTCTAGGTGTATGCACAAGAACATCTAGAGGAGCCGCTCAAAGTACCTATCAAGGCAAGGCACAAAGCATGTTCTCGCAGAATCACATCGAGCATTCGAGTCGGGAATGCGTCTCCTTTAAACATCGCCATGTAGAGTAACAAGTTCCTCCGGCAATGTTCGAGACACAAATGACAAGATCCGCTTCCATCACACACAATTTAAGTATGGTAGCCAAGATGTGTACCCACTGCAACTTCGAAAACTTAACTAGTCTCTTAGGATCGCCACACTATCGCGTGGGAGTGGACCTGTCACATCAAAGGCAATTAATGATGAGTGATCTTGGCCCTTAAGGACGCGCTCGCCGCACCGCCCGCGCATGATCGAGAGAGCATTAGAAACAATGCTCGAAAAGCTGGACATCTTTGTCCAAGAGTGAGAAAATGAGTGCCAATCAAACCAAAGATTGACTTTATATAAATAAGCTCAGCATCTTTACACAATAAAATGTGAAGACAAGCCCGTTCGAAAGCTCATCAGGAAAACCCCCATGGTTGCCAACAACTCAATTGCACATGAAAGGTAACTCGGATTTTCCCGTTGGGGGGGTGTCCCTGTCACAATCACGACTAAAAAGAGACACCTACAAGGTAGAAGCGTTAATTTACAGTGGAAGACGAGCTTCACTAAGAATGGAAGAGGAAAGAGGAGAAGGGTTAATAACAAAATCATTTCTCTATGCCTTGTTGTAGATACTGTATCAGGTCATATCCAGCAGTAGTCCATTTGTTGTACGCATCTGTGCAAGTGCGGATCATGAAATTAGCCGCCTCACGCTCGCTCATTTCAGGATGAAATCTCTTCCGCAAATTGCCGATGGGGTCGCCCCGGCTAAAGCAAGGCAATCCACTGTCCACCATTAACATCACTGTGTTGATGATACCATCCATGTGACGACGAGCAGCAAGGTAGCCCTTCACACACAATCTAAAAGGAACAACACAAATCTCAAGTTTTGACATGATGACTGAATAACAAACAAGGGCATTCATTAAGCTAATTATAAGCATAGTAAGCAGGAGGAGCCCTTGTAACTTCACCAAAGTCAAAAGGTATTGGACAGTAAAAGTTCCAAGAACAAAAGATTATGGCTGGCAATTTGTGTTTTTATCGCATCGAATTTGAAGCATAATGTACATTCATCGACCCAAAAATGGCAAGTTAATTGATCACAATGCATTTTTGCAACCTACATCATCCAAGAGCGGCCACAACAACATTAAACTAAGCCTTATCCAACTATGTGGGGCCCGTGAATAACATGTTTAACACATTTTAAAAAGGATTTCCCACATGTGAAAGTGTTAAAACATGTTTGAAATGTTTAAAAGCATATAAACAGATCCAAATGTGTGGAAATGTCATTTAATATCAATAAAATGTTAAGTTGCTTAATCAAACATGCTTAAATGTATTTACATAGGTTGTGAAGATCACCTCACACACCAGAAACTTAATTCGCCTTTTATACAATTAGTCAACCACATGTCCGAGACAAAAGGGATTAAGTTCAACTGGGATTCACCTAACTATGTGCCAGGTTCATGTCACGTGAACAAAAGTCTACGTTACCTTACAAAGCGATTCCAAGTCTCACTCTTCATGACTCCGGAAGGGTCAAGTAGTTGAGTCATTTCATGACTCAGCTTGAAATGTGCACTTTCAAACCGCATATTTCCACCTGGTGACGTTTCTAGGATGAAACCAAAATCGATATGTACAAGCCGTCCCATGCTGCATGAATCATATCGTTAGGGCTTCTTGCTTTTTCTACAGAACTTTTCAGAAATATAAAAGAAGTTTTACTTGAATGAATAGTATCACCAGTCAACAGAAAATGAAACCTCTTCCATGGAAAATCAGATTAACTATCTTATCACAATAGCGCTTCGTAAATTTACCAAAGACAAAAATGATTTATTTGATATTATGGATAATTGATCCTTAATGCTATATGACCAAAGCAGTGCTCAAAAGGCATTCCCGATAGCATTTCCCTTTGTTTTTAAACATAAGTATGCTTGATGACATTGCTAACTAGGCATATGTAGAATACATAAATGGGTGGGAGAAAGAGGGAGAGAGGGAGATGTACTTGTCAAAAAGAAGATTGCCATTATGCCTATCTTTTGGTTGAAGCAGAAGACTCGCAACTGCATAACCAGCACTACTGATGATGAAATTTTCACGTGCAGCTTCAAAACTGGGAGAACCGACAGGCCCATAGTCCTGTTGGAATATTTCAAATAATCCCCCATCAGTCGTTTCACCCATTTGACTTCTGCTTCGAGTGTTAGGCACAACCTGCAGGCAAAAGAAAACATTGTAATGAAGTGCAAGGTAGCCTATAAATGTTAAGTGTTCTCATGAATATCGATACTCCAGAGTACACACGCTGAAACCTGGGGACGCCATCTTCGTCAAACGTTGTTTTTTTTTTGGGGAAACCTTCATCCAACATTGTTAGTATTTCCTCTCCTCTAAAAGCTCTCGTTTTCTTTTTTTCTTGACCAAACTAATCGAAATATATGGGTTTAGTAAAAATGAACCTACATTTATCAAATTTCCCTTTCCCCCAACAAAAGCTCTGTTAGTAATATAAACGACAAAAGTGAAAAACATAACGGATAAGGATGGATACTATATTGTCATTTTTCTGAAAAGTATTGTAATATGATCTAACATGATGTGATCTGGAGTTTATCTCATCTATTCTATAATTGAGAAAAACATGCATATTAACTAAGGACGATGTATTTATTTGTATGAATATGATGTGATATCATCAAATGTTTCATACAAGAGGGATATACGAAAAGTTTAATCTTACACAATCAAACATTATATATGAGATATGTCACAAATATAAGGACCTTCATCAGAGTAGATAAAGCGTATGTCTTATGCCGGTATAAATTGTTTTACAACAAAAGTACTTTCTTTAAGTACAGAAAACATACGAAGATGGAAGTTATACTGAAAATTCCACATGTAGATTTATGTAAAAGCACAAGTATTTTGCTAACAGAGAAATAAAAGACCCTCTTAGTCTGTGTTCATCATTATTGTCCAGCAGATAGTGCATTTGCCCATGAGTATGCAGAAATGGGGCTAGAATAAGGTGAAGACTTATCAGTGGTAACCTCCCCAGAGCTGAAAGTATGGAACTCTAAATTATTACTTCTTTTTTTTTCCAGACTCCGAATTATTTAAACGACACCATCAGCACACTTTAGATTTGTAAAGTAGAAAGACTGGGGACTGGGAAGTTTTTAACCTAATGCACCAATTATTAGATACTTCCTGCAAGCTACCTGGCCCCCTCCTTTAATTGACAAGAAAAGAAGGAAAAGAAAAAAAAATATTAATTGCAAAGTCACAAAAGAGACCTCCCTAAAGCTAAAAGAACGACCGTCAAAATGTATGAAACCAATTTATCCACGAAAAAGTACAAAACCAAACGTACATCATTTCCCTGTAAAGAAATAATACTGAACTTTCAACTTGTTTTACACAACCTACTTATGATTAGATGCCTTCTGCGTCACGTTACATGTTTTACCTTCCTTAAAACCAACTGAATTAAGCCACAGATGACCAAAGACTAAGCAACTAGATAGCTGACTTATTAAAGCGAATCTCATGCTTTCTAAAGCCATATGTTCGCTGGTAAACACAGCCGATATCAAGAACCCAACATCAAAACAAAGAAAATATGTCGGGAAAAAAATGTCCTTATAATAACCAATTGTTTTATGTACCGTAAGCAGACAAAATGAGAAAGCAAGGACTCCCTCTCTCTCTCTCTCTCAATCTATAAACGCACTAAAATGATACTATGACAGGAACAAAGAGGGTCAAATGGACACATTGGAAGCTCAAACGATGATATTGCTTGGGACCACAGAACAAAGACTTTATAACATATACCCAGAATGGAAAGGATATCAAACAAATGATTACAAAGTTCGTGACTAAAAACCAGCAGTTCTACCTATACAATATCAAAGCACGGAAACATAATCACCTCAATAATTCCTCTTTCTGGGCCTGTCGGGAGAACACCATAAGGGAAGAGATATAAGTTAAGCCCAATTGCTTCAAAAATGTCTCGAAGAAGTGATATCACTTGAAGAGCAAGGACATCTTGCCGGCAATCATCTCCAACCTGGAAAAAATTGATGGCACATTTAGACTAATGACAGGAATGGATTTTGCTGTCAAATTAACCAGAACAACAACAAAATCCAAAAAGCATTTAAGGCATGGAACAACCTAACAGGACTGTCATTCTCATGACATCTGCTTTACACAGAAGAAGTATCTCAGACCTTGAATTTGGCCTCATTAAATTCAAGTTATTCTTCCCAAAGGCAACAGTTTAGTGATTCTAGATCCATTTTCAGATAGAGAACAAAATTAGCACTACTCTTATGTTTGGGAGCATAAGAGTAAGAGAATTTAAAGACAAAATACAAATGTTCAAAATTTGCACTCCATTTCCCACTCACAAAAATTTCAAAATCTCACTCATTTCCCACTCATTTTCATTCCCCCTTTTTTTTAATCTTTTTCCAAACAGAGGGTGTTCACTTGATCAGAACTAGTAAATTAACCGTTTCATTGATGTCCAAAATACTTTCACTGTCCAATTGACCAGTTTCACGAGGAAATGGGCCTATTAAGTTTAACTGCAATTACTTACACGTCAACTTTGGTGTCCAACTACTTTATTAGTGATTAAATTCTTGATTCATCTACTTACAAAAACCAATGCAAATACCAAAGATGGTGTAAAGCCTGTCATACTTGATATTCCAAAACCTACCCCAATCCAGTCAAACATTGCTTAGACACACAAAAATGTTGAGATTGAATTAACTGATGCCATAATAAGAAGTCCCACCAAGATATTTGATGACCAGAGTGATCTGCTAATTCCCAAATTCATATCAGACAAGTAACCAGAAAAGCAAGCAAAGAAAGCATGTCGCATAGTTTCCGAGTCTGGCCAGATAACAGTTTTTAGAGTTAGTGAGGCAGAAATCGCCTATGTACCTCTACCATCCTAACCATAATGTGAAAACTAGGATGCTAATGAAGCTGTTTCACATTTAGCACGATGTTAACATGCCAGTTAGGGTTTGATCTAGCTGTCTAGTCAAATAGTTTCTATCCAGCAAATTCAATAGCTCTTTCCTTTCGACCATTTGTAGATATTCAAACCGACAAGATCAAACCAATTTTCACTCTTGGCACCACATACAACAATTTTCACACGTTCGCTGTAAAATCAGTTGCTGAACAAATCACTTTGGGCACAAGGACTCAAGTAAGCTTCTTGAGTGCCATGCCTATGTAAACATAGAAACAACATTGTGTATGCAGAACAATTCCCTGCAACCCACTGTAAACTTTGTTTTACAAACTTTTTCGAACCCGACCATAAGAGGGTGAACTGAAAATCCAGAAACCCCAGAGAATAATTCAGCATAATTTTCCTGAGGGTTGGGGTTTTTTTTATGGTAGAGCAATAGCCC
>JAGVVM010001776.1:0-50931 GCA_019149425.1 Psidium friedrichsthalianum
TCGAATCGGTCCCTAGAGCTAATCAATGCAAGTCTAACATCATGAGCGAAGTCTAGAGGTTTAACTTACCTAAACGAAGTCAGAGCAGGCTTGAGGAATGCGGCGTATATGAACGGCGGTAACGACGACAACGGGGCGGATTCCGTGCGGATTAAGTTCGAACCCGGGCTGTTCAAGGGTTCTGAACGAGTTGGTTTCACAAGTGAAATCAACTGTTTTCACATGGAAAATGAAGATCTAGAGGGTCGCTGGGGGTCAACTATTCAATTATGATGACCCTATATGAAATTCGCAGGGTAACAAATAGACTGGTTCGTCGACCGAAATGTCAAAGCAGATTTGAAAGGCAACGACCTCCGATCGAAGTGATTCAAGTTGGAAAGAAAGAACCACAAAGACATTGACTAAAAATACCAAACAAATCACGACGATCCAACGGTCGATATTCCGTCGACGGTCCATTGAAGTTGGCAGCAGAAAACTGGAACTTTAGCAGGAGTGGGAGAGAAATCCGAAAATGAAAGAGAGAGAGGAGAGAGAGAAGAGACCGAGAGCCTTCTTCTAAATAATGGAGGAGAGTAGAGAGAGTGGTTTGACCCATAATTTCTTAAGGATAATTATTGGAGGGTGACTATTCCCGCGAAAGTGCAAACGCGAACGGAAATTGACTGATTTTGGACTATCAGTGAAAAATTGAACTGATAAAGCTTGGGTCCTTCAATTATTTTCGTGTCAAGCTGGTCATATTGGTCACAAAAGATGACCGACGAGACATTTCTCGAAATTCGTGAAATTTCAGGACCGGTGGGACTCAATCGTGCTGATTTGCTCAATCGCGATCGGAAAATAACTCCGATTTCGTCGTAAAATTTTTCTAGCCTCTCTAAAAATATTCTTACCCCCATGCCATGGATTCTAGCTCAAACTAGGGGCAAGATAAAAATTCCCAATTTGCCCTTTTTCACTAGGCATTCCGAGATCCATCTGCCCATTTTTCGTCTTTCTAAGCAAGGTCCAAATTCACAACTGTGAACTCCTGAGAGTCGATTGTCCTATTCCGGAACTCAATTCGTGGCCTCATTCATAAGACGACAGACTTTAAATGAATTCTCAAACTAACGAGTGGCTTTTAAGGAGTCACGCGTATCGACCATTTGGTCCACGTGCTTATATTCCTAAATAGCCTTTCCTCTTTGGTTAGTCATCCTCAGAGTGGCCAGCTCAAGTGAGATTCATTTATAGCGCCTCCATGAAATAACCATTCTGTATTCAAATTCTAGAAAAAGGGATCGAAACTCAGGATGTCACAGTTATAACCCCCGCTGTCCTGACCTAGAGTATCCACATTGTCTCCTCTTTTAAGGGCTTCATGCAGAAACTTCTTATCGACCTCATGCGTCCTTTTACGATGGACCTCTTCATCATCTAATTCTTCGTCGAACTCTTTCATGACATGGTCGTCTCTCAGCGCGCACCCAAATGGGCTTTCTCCCAAGATCTTATCATTAGTTTCCATGCTGAATTTAGTGTCGATCAAATCGATCTTCAAACGGGTGCCTCCTACCAGGGAGCCGTCAACTTGATCAAGAATCCCTAAAGCGAGCATTTTAGCCAAACATTGCATCTTCTCATCTCTTGAGGTCTCCCTATTAGCGAGGCATATAGCAACTAACGCCAGTACTTCTTGCAGCTTAGTTATGTTGGCCATGAATTCCAGCTTATCCATGTCATTTTCGTCCCATATAGCGTTTACTCTTTCATGACCTGGCAGGGGATTTTGCTGCACATTTGATTCCGTCTTATCAAATTCTAGCACCTCTCCATCTATCAACGCCTGTACCTTATACTTGAGTACGAGACAATTGTCTGCGCTATGTCCTTTTTCACTCATGTAATAGGCACACGATTGGGTCTCGTCGAACTCAGGGAATCTTGGTGGATTTGGCCTCGGAGGTTCTTTGGTGACCAAGCGCCCTTCCAGCAACATAGGCAACAATTTTGACAGTGGACGAGGTAATGGTGTGACAGATGGTGCAGCCCTTTTCTTGGCCTCGAACTTCCTTGGAGCCGGTCTTGACGTGCCACCCTAAGTGGGGGTAGATTTTGGAATTTCCTTGGTCTCGGCGAGTTCGGTACAAAAGCGGTATCGCCTGAATTATCTCTTTCCCTTATAGCTCGATACTGCCGTTTGAATGACAGTTTTGATACACGCTTCTCCCATAAAGCCCGCTCGTAGCGTACGACGAAGGTCTAACATCCTAAAGTGTTCAGCTTCTCAAAGTACTACAGCGGTAATGTTATTAGGAATAAATCCACTAACTCCTCATCTGGGATGGCTGGTTTGACTTGAGTAGCTATTGCTCGCCATCTCTAGGCGAAAAAGCGCATGACTCACTTCTCCCTTTTAGGGTCTTCAATAGGTCCTCCCTAATCAATGCCGTGGTCGTGTTGAACTTGTATTGGTGCAGAAATTCCTCTACCAGATTCTCCCAACTATCGTAGTCCTCCATGTCTAGTTTTATGAACTAGGCCAAAGCAACGCTAGCCAAGCTTTCCTAGAATGTGTTCATTAGCAGCGGGACATAATCGGAGTAATGTGCTATTTTATGGAAGTAATACTTCAGGTGAGCTCGAGGGCAATCTATCCCATCATATTTTCTAACAAACTCTGGCTCCTTGCAACTAGCTGAGACCTCTATTTTGGCGAACGGCGAGATCTTATCAAAACGAGCGAACTCGTGGCCTTAGCTACTCAGACATTCCTCAATTTTCACCAATCTCCTCGCGCCCTCCTCAGTTTTGGCTGCGGGATTTTCCTTCTTCTCCCTTTCCAGATCAACCACGACTGGAGGAGCCTTAGGGAGCGCTTCTCTATCGAGCTCAGTGCTGGCAATCTGATTAGTCTCTGAGTTAGTTGACGTGTTGGGGTGTGCAAACGGATTGGATTCAGGCGCATTTGGGGACTTTCCCTATGTGACAGTTATCATTGTATTCATCTCTACCAACATGGAAGCTATTATGTTTATTTCGTTCTCAAGGTTGGCCACTATATGAGTCAGCTCTTCATGCTCTATTCTTAATTTTTTCGTTTTATTGTGAGTTCTCGTTACTACAGAATATCACATAATTTAAAAATAGTAAAGCAGGAGCCCGCGAGTAGAGAGAGAGAAAGTGCAGAAATCTAAAACCTCCTCAATACCATGTTCATACGCGGTTAATGTGAGGAAAGATTCATCATAAGCCTTAGCCTTATGCTAACGATCTTTCCACTCATTAAATGTGAATAAGCATACTATTGAGAAGGTATATAACCCGTGATAATCGTTTACTAAGAAACCATGATGAGTGAACATGTATGAAAATGTCATGAGTTTATTACAATTGAAGTTTCCCATAAATGTCCAAGAAATGACAACATCCACATATCAAAACTAAATGGGGAATCGTCTATGCAATCCGGAGGCACTTAGAGGCTAAGGTGTCCTCAACAATCCCAGATCCTTCCGAGTGCCACATTTGCGGGTATTCGTCCTCCTTAGCTGGCAATGGTCCCATGTCCTTTAGTATGTACAGCTCTACTCCAGGTGGGTGTGGGATGATGTTGTCAGGTATATATGGCCCAACCATGGATTGTCGGTACTGGTTAAACAGCTTGATGTACTCATTGGATGCACGATGAATGTTCATCTCCTCTAGGGGTGTGCAAACTGGACCGGACCGGCCCGGACAGGCCCAAGACCGGACCGGACCGGCCGGGTTGGTCCGGTCCTTGAGGGAGGCGGTCCGGTCCTTGGTCCCAATAAATGGGACCGGTGACCGGGTGGTCCGGTCCCCGGTCCCATCCCCGGGGACTGAGGACCGGACCGCCCGGACCGGACCATCAAAATATATAATTAAAAGAAAAAATTAGAAATGTTAGCATAACTCTATTCTTGAGAATATTGCTAAAGAAAGTGAACAATTGGTCTGGGCTCTCTTTGCCTCATACACTTATCATTCAGTTATGGTTATATTTTTTTTTTCAGCACTTTCACTCTTTTTTCTTCATTTCGTCCTCATTTTTTCCACCTAATGTGGTGCTATGGACCTTAGTAATGTTGACATGAACACTTATATGCAAAAGTATTGCCCAATTTGACGAAAATTAATGATCGATTGAGGTTTTTTGTTATCTACGTTCTATAAGAAGCTAGTATTAGCGGTCCCATTGGGACCGGACCTGGATCGGACCGGACCGTCGGTCCTGGTCCGATCCGGTCCTGGTCCGGTCCTTGGTCCTGAAAATTTGGGGACCGGGGCTACGGTCCGGTCCCCGGTTCTATGCCGGGACCGGACCGGCCCGGACCATGCACACCCCTAATCTCCTCGTCTAGATAATTTAACCATTCCACATCCTGTAGTAGGGAGTTCTTCAAGGCATAGATTATGAAGTCGATCTTGGCTTGATACATAGTCTTGGTCTTCTTAGTGAGTTCCCCTTGTGGTAAGTTGAAGGCGAAAATTCCAAGACATACTGCTGGCGGGACCTCTTGTAGCATACCAAACTGTCTAACCACCCTGATCGGATAATATGCAATCGCACCTGTGCAACCCAGTAGGGGGATGGGATTCCTATCTATTCCAGTGATGCGAGCTCCTAAGATCTTAGGCCAAGTCAGATGCCATCGCAGCTATTTCGATTCTAAGTCTTCTAGTAGTTTCATCCACTCTTTAAAAGATAGTTTATCAATAGAGGACTGATATTTTTGGAAAGGACCCAAGCGGGTAGATATGTCGGCTAATCTCGTAATATCTAACGCGGAGGTTAAAGGTTTTGATATATGAGGCGAACCACATATAGAGAAGACCATTGGAGGCTTGAAAGGTACTCCTTTAGGTGGATTGGAAATAGCACAAGGAGAGGAAGGTCTCGGCTAAGATAATGTAAGTGTACTTCTAGCGGTAACATACTTGCTTGGCAATATGGACCATGGAAGAATTGAATGTGGTTCTGGAAGTAGGGAATAGGACGAATGCGAAAAAGGTCTAGATGAATACTCTAGCTAATTTAAGACTAGTTTCGATAGGGAGGGATGAGTAGTTGTTGTAGAGGAATAAGAGGGTAAACTTACCATAGTTGGACTTGAGGATTTTCTTAATTTCTGTGGTTTTAAGACGAAGGAGTTTGGATAAAGCTAGGGTGGAATTCTTCCCCAATAGCGGCTGCATGATGTGATCATCCAACTCCACTCTAATTATGGCAGTATACTCCTCCATGGTATGTTTAATCTCTAGTCCTCGAAAATCAAAGGTCAAGGTTTCTGAATTCTAAAATCTCGTCAAGGCCTGAATAAGAGCAGGTTGATAGTCCACCTTGATGAGCTCCACTAAGCGCCCCAAACGTTATTTAATGTAGGTCTGGTTGTCTGGATTGAGACGGCTCCACCATGTTGTGAGTTCCTTACGTGGGAGTGGGATGACCTTGATATCCGATTTTCCCATCTATTTTTGAATATGTAACAAAATATGCTAAAATTAATTACCATGGGTTATAATGCAAGATGAATGGGGATGCAATGTAAATGCGCTAATTTAATTTCATATTTTCTTTTGGTGAAATAATGGTTAAACACTCCTATTTGACCAAAAGAAGTCAATTAGAGAGTTTTAATCCATATTTCTACCAAAAGAAGAACTTCTGAGAAAGTTGAAATAGTGCGGATACATCTCAAAAGATCCCTAATAAATCGGGTCTATAGGGGACGAGGGAGGATGCGGAAATACAACATCTGAAATTCAGGAGTAAATATCTAAGGTAAATGGGTGTGGTAACCACTAAGGATGCCCCTAGTCAGATCTCAAGTTGTCTTGTTGAAATTGGATTCCTACATGCATAATCCATATTTCTACCAAAAGAAGAACTTTTGAGAAAGTTGAAATAGTGTGGATACATCTCAAAAGATCCCTAATACATCAGGTCTATTGAGGACGAGGGAGGATGTGGAAATACAACATTTAAAATTCAAGAGTAAAAATCTAAGGTAAATGGGTGTGGTAACCACTAAGGATGCCCCTAGTCAGATCTTAAGTTGTCTGGTTGAAATTGGAGTCCTACATACTAGCACATGTACCCATCCATCTCGGAGTTACTAGATGATATTGGTAAGAGGTCATATCTGGACAAAGTGATTAGCCTCCTCGAGGTTACTTCCTTGTCTAAAGACGAGTAAACGGTGGATTGCATGTTGTTGTTTTTTCGTATCTTCGTTCCTACGGCGGCTCGTTTGAATTTCCTAGACAATGTCCCTCCAAGTAACACCCTTGTTGTATGTGGCTTTGGGATCGTGAGGGCATGCCAAGATTTCGTCTTCGCTCTTTCAATACGGCGGCACTTTTTCGCCTCATAAATCTTGATCCGTTTGTTAACTTCACGGTCTATCTCTAGCTCACTCAAGTATATCTAGACACGAGAATCCCTTGAGTGGAGGAGATTGCGCCTAGTGAGTTCCCTTCTATGGGCAAATTGGAATGCTCCAAACGTCTCTGCATCGTTGTCATAGTAGTGATGCTCCATTGCCCCCTCGTGAATACCTCAAGAACTACTGATTGACTTGGGTAAACCATCCTTCTATCCTAAAAATGGCTTTCAAACCAATTACTTATATGATGATTTCCTTTTGAGATGATGTATGATATGCATGGTATGTAGAATTTAAAGCGTATGGAAATGAATAACAAGTCAAAGGTAAAAAGGCCTTACCAACCAAACCTCTTGTTTTGTTTTTACTTTTGGTTTTAAGTATATCAACCATATAATTCATATGCGCATGAGACAAGTGAGGATTTAACTCTAGAAATAAAAAAAGAAGAGACAGGATATGGACCTAAAAAGGCTCCCACCATCTGATTTGATGACTTTACCCACAAGCGCGATCAAACATCTAGTGGGAAGAATCACCAATTCAGATAATGAGCAAGAGCAAATATGTTCAATCCAAGAGCAATTAAATGCTAGAGTTTTGCATATCGATCCCTATCTATGGCAACCTAGGAAAGGTGTTTCGCGGCTTGGGTTTAGGAGCTTGTGTGTGCGGACGTTGTGATCCTCAGAATATGCAAAACATGCACAATAGTTGATATCAAAATAGCGCTTCTAACTTGCGGGAAATAAACAATCAACCCCAAACTCCAATCCTGCACGAAACACAGCAGCAATCACTCCACCCCTTATAACTCTCATGTGTAAAAACATTTAACACATTTGATTAGGGGACTTACCTCACCTTCAAGAGCGTTTATAGAAAAATACATCAGAAAACACTCAACCCTTTAATCAGCTAAAGTCCTCTAATGGTTTAAAACCAATTCCCTAATGGAGTCGCTAGTCTATCGTGACCCTTTCCCTTTTAGAGAGCAGGAAGCGGGCTAATGGATTGCTAGGTCCATGATTAAGATTAAGCCCTAGCTTGGGCCCTCCCAAGCCCATACCAAATTGCGTTAGGGAGAATTTAAAATCGAGGTCGACCTTAGTGTGGTCAAGTGACATGTGATTAGTGTACATACCATCAGAGTCGCCACCAATTATTTTTTGGAGAGCATGATTGGAAACCCTATCGAGCGATTGGGAGAAATCGTTCGATTCTGCTAAAACTAGAGAAACGGGTGGTTCGGGGACTTGGTTACATTGATTCGTCGGTTAATGTCCTTTCGGTACCAAGTTGAGTGATTTCTTAATCTATAGAGTTCATACGGATGCTTTTGGGGAAAGGTAGTCCTAAAAATCTAAAGAGTTCATGCAGGTGAGATTATCTGTCCTATCAACCACAATCGTTAAAATAAGTACACAGCCAAGTAATCCATCTAAGGAGAAATCACATCAAATCAAGTGAAAACAAGCCTAGGGGAGTCCTAGAAGCCCAGAAAACGCATTAATTAGGTTCTGGGGTGATTTGGAATGGTTTGGGTCAGATTGACCAAAAGGGCAAAACGGTCATTTTTCAAAGCTCGGTACGTCAAAAATGTGAAAATAGGTCAAATCAGTTGAATGTAGTTTTTCCCTAATTTTCACAATTTTTAAAAAAGTTTTAAATTTTTCTGAATTTTTTGGAATTTTTTCTAAAATTTTTAAGACTTTCTAAGGACTTTGCCCATTTTTGGGCAATTTTAGGAACTTTTTTATTTTTCTAGAATTTTTTCCATTTTTGTTTTGTTTGTTGTTGTTGTTGTTGTTGTTGTTGTTGTTGTTGTTGTTGTTGTTGTTGTTGTTGTTGTTGTTATTATTTTTATATTTTTCTATCTAATTTTTCGGACCAGGTCGGGTTGACTTGACCCATGAACCTAATGATCCAAATCGAAACCCACGCGGGTTTGACTCGAATACAAAACGACACAGTTTTAGATTTTTTTATTGATTTTTCTAATTTTCTAATTAATTTAGATTTTCTGAGTTTTTAATATTATTTTTATATTTTTATTTGTTATACAGACCAGGTAAGATTAACCCGGCCCAAGATCCAGAACCAACTAACAACGCTAATACGACATAGTTTTAGTTTTTTTTTTTTTTGACATTTCTTAGTTTTTTATTCTATTTTCCATTTTCCTGCCTAAGTTTTAAGCCTACGGCCCAAGAGAGTGCCACATATCGCTAATCTAATCGTTTCTTCTTAATACCACACCTACAGCTAAGATAAGATTAAAGACTAAATCCTGACCGTCTAATTTTATTATTTCTAAAAATGATTAAGAAAAATCGAACTAAAATTTATAATCCCCAGAAATTCTAGGATTTTGACACGTGGATTAACCTCAACCATTTGATCTATTCTGTTATTCAACTTAAGCGGTTATAATGATCAAGTCGACTTGGCGTCCACGTTAGCCTTTGATCGAGTCAATCGCCGACGTAGCATCTGACGTGGCTTACCATATCAGCGCTACGTGGGATTTTGACCGAGTCAACCAGCTAACTGGACTTCGTCTTCTTCCTTGGACTAAAACTAGACGGACGGCCAAAACTCGCCAACAACAATCTAACGGTAAGACTAACTTCGATCGCCAGAATTCTAACGTCAATCGAATCACCTAAACCTATAGATCAGCATATCCAAAGACAAGCAACATCTAAAGGCTCAAACATCATGTTCGAAGCTCACACAGTCATGGCCTTGGCAAATCCAATCAAGCTACTCTGATCATAGCTATTCAATTCCATCACCAAGAAGTTTCTTTGGATGTTCAGAAGACTTACCTTGAGCTCTGATTGAGCTCGCGATTGCCAGATTCGACTGTCCAAGTCACAACGTAACTATGACCAAGAAGGGATTCGACTTGAGGATTTCTTGCCGATTTCGATGCAAAATAGAGATATACACAGGCTTAGGGAGAGCCTCTCGAGGTGATCGTACGACTGGACAGCCTCTGGATCCTCTTCATTGAGCTCTCACAGTACGAGCTCCAACCTCTAATATTGGAGATTCCTTGCAGCCTCTTCCCCTCTCTCTATCCTCGCTTTGTTCATTTCGTTTGTTGTTAGTTCTCTCACCCAAATAAAAAACCGTGCAAGAATCCTAGCCCCCCCCCCCCTCCCAAAAAAAATCGTCCCTCAACAGAAAGATGCCTCAGGTTTTATACCCCAAGTTCTAAAAAAAATGCGCGTGGGAGCCTCTAATTGCCTTTGATTCACATGTGCTCAAAAGCTTTAATCACGTGTCGTTGGGTACGCCAGCATTTAGGCGATCTCCGATTGCTCAATTGAAGCTCCAATAGGCTTTAACGAGACACAAAAATGGCATTGTTGCTTCTCATTCTCCCTTTATGCGCGAATTGTCAAATGTGGGGGATGATGAATAGCATTCAGGTCCGATCTAGTCCGACCCGATTGACCTGACGCACCCAAAATATCAAATTGGCCCTTAAAAATTCAATTTTATCCAAATTAAACCTCAAAATTGGAGTCAGGGGCATCGGTTCTATTGAAAAATGGATTTTCTCCCGTAGATTTTATGAGGATTTGCATAAAAACCCTAATTTTCAAGTTTATCTGAGGGCCCATTTTGCAAAATCCAAACCTTAGCTGGCCATTTTTGCAAAATCTAACGCCACCAGTGGATTTAGCAAGCCAAAAACTATGGGGTGATGTGCTTCTATTTTTTACTCGGTCCCTAGAAAAGTTTAATTGCATTTTAAGTGTTTTTAGGGGCTAATTTGCAAAAATCCAAATTGCGCTTTGATCCTTTTTTCGTGAAATTTGACAATTCAATGAACTTTTCAACTGGATTGTAATTTTGGAAAATAGAGGGGGATGGTACAACTTCAAAAATGAAAAAAAGAAAAATAACAGAGTTGAAATAAAATTTCTAGAAGTTATGCAATTAATCTAAAAATGTGATTAACAAAGTCAACCGTGGTTCTAGATTAAGTTTTACAAAATTTCTTCAGTCAAAATGAAGAGAAAATAAAAATAAAAATACTGACTATTTTTTCGTATTTTTTTTTGCCTCAAATGCTATTTTTTTAATTAATTTTCAAGCATTTTTCTATTTTCTAAAAAATATAAAAAAGAGAAAAATATGAAAATTTATTTTTTCTTCAAAAATAATTACCCAGGCTTGGCCAAGGCTTCTAAAATTGATTTTTCAATTTTCTAATTTTTTTTATTTGCTATGAATTTTTGAAAATAAAATGCAGGAAAAAATTGAAAAAATTAAATGTTATTTTTTTTGTCAAAATTGGCTCACTAGGCTTGGCCAAGATTCCCAAAATTGATTTTTCAATTTTATGAATTTTTATGAATTTTCTAAAATTTTCAAAAAATAAAAATGACCAAAAATTAAGTGTCAACACTTAGTAATATAGTTTAAGTTTGAGCTTTTGCGGGTTTTCCGATTCCACCTAGATCTCAGAATGGCACCCTCGTTAGTTTCTTGGTTTCACCTAAATTCCAAAATGGCACCCTCCTTGGTAAAACAATTTGGATTTGAACTCATTGGTAAGATAAATCAGGTTTGAGCTTCTGCAGGTTCCTAATCTTCTTAGACTTTAGGATGGCACCCAAGAGAAAAAGTGACTTTTATGTAATCTTCTATAAAATCCTTCCTACAAGCATAAAGTCATTCTTACAGGTATTCCTTCAGTAAATCCCACATCGGATAAGCTATTTTCAAAGTCCTTCTTATAGACATAAAGTTCTTCTTACAAGCATTCCTTCGGTTGATCCCACATCGGGCGAACTGTTTTAAAAGCCCTTCTTACATGCATAAAGTTCTTCTAAAAGGCATTCCTTTAGTAGATCCCACATTAGGTGAATCGCTTTCAAAGTTTTTTTATAGGCATAAAGTCCTTCTTATAAGTATTCTTTCGGTAGATCCCACATTGGGTGAACCGTTTTCAAAGGTTTTCTTACAGGCATAAAGTCCTTCTTACAGGTATTCTTTTGGTAGATCTCACATCAGGTGAACTATCTTCAAGTCCTTTCTACAGGCATAAAGTTCGTCCTACAAGCGTAAAGTCCTTCTCACAGGCATTCTTCCAATAGATCCCACATCGGATGAATCGTTTTCAAAGTCATTCTTACAGGCATAAAGTCCTTCTTATAGGCATTCCTTCGGTAGATTCCACATCCATTGAACTGTTTTTAAAGTCCTTCCTGTAGGCATAAAGTCATTCTAACAGGCATTCTTTCGGTAGATCCCACATTGGGTGAACCATTTTCAAATTCCTTCCTATAGGCATAATATCCTTCTTACAGGCATTCCTTCGATAAATCTCACATCGGGTGAACCGTTTTCAACATCCTTCCTACAGGCATGCCTTTGGTAGATCTCACATCGGGTGAACCGTTTTCAAAGTCCTTCCTACATACATAAAGTCCTTCCCGCATGTACTTCTTCGATAAACCCTATATCGGGTAAACCGCTCAGTAGAATCTTTTCATTAGAAATTATCTATGGGTTACCTATTATACGGGTCAAGACTTGATCAATTTTAATTAGTAGAATCCTTTCATTATGAGTCTTTTATGGATTGATCTACAATACGGGTATGAATTTAATCCCCCTATGGCATTTTTATAACGAATCCTTAAGTTCCCATTTCATCATCAGTGAATCAGTCGATGACATCTATATGACAAATAGGTAAGCTTCAAGTGAGTCTCTTGACTCTTCTTATTCTTCTTCTTCTTCTTCTTCTTCTTCTTCTTCTTCTTCTTCTTCTTCTCTCTCTCTCTCTCTCTCTCTCTCTCTCTCTCTCTCTCTCTCTCTCGTATCAAAATGAGCAGGACGAATTTTGGACTTAAGGTATCGTAGAAGGAATTAGAGTGGGATGTCACGGCTTTTCTTTTCCTAGTAGAGTCAACTAGATCTCAAGTGTTATTTTGTCTTTGAGAGTAATCTCTCACAAGACTCCTCTTAAAGAGGGGAAGTTATTGGCACTTGATCAAGAGCGAGCCACCACGGTTGCCCAAGTTGTTGAGGCTGTAGTTGCCGCTGCTAATGGGTATTGACACTTGATTTTTAGCTAGTTTTATTTTTTAAAAATTTTAGAAAATCCCTAAAATCTATAAAATTGAAAAATCAATTTTTGGGGGACCATGGCCAAACTTAGGAAATCATTTTTGACCAAAAATGATTTTTCATATTTTTGGCATTTTTCGGCATTTTAATTTCAACAATTCATAGAAAATCCAGAAAAAATTAGGAAATTAAAAAATCAATTTTTGTGACCTTCGCAAAGCCTAGGTAACTATTTTTGAAAAAAATTATTTTCACATTTTTTAGTATTTTCAAAAAATATAAAAATACTTGAAAATTCACAAAAAATAGCATTTGAGACCACAAAAATACAAAAAAAAAATAGTCCTTATTTTCCTTTTAATTTTCTATTCATTTTGGCCAAAGGAAATTCGAAAAAATTAGTTCGAAATTATAGTTTACCTAGTTAATCCCATTTTTGGATTAATTACCAAAAATTCCAAAAATTTTCAGCGCGTTATTTTTTTTGCATTTTTAGAGTCATGACATTTCCCTCTATTTTCCAAAATTATATTCAAGTCCAAAAGTTCACGAAATTATCAGATTTCACGAAAAGGCCCAAAAGTACAAATTTGATTTTTGCAAATTAGTCCCTAAAACAATTAAAATTCAATTAAAAAAATTTTAGGGACTAAATAAAAAAATTAGGGTACGTCACCCTCTAGTTTTTGGCCTTCTAAATCTATTCATGGCATTGTTTTGTTCAAAACAGACCATCTATGGTTTGGATTTTGCAAAATGGGTCGTCAGGTCAAACTTAAAAATCGGGTTTTTGTGCCAATTGATGGATGTTTTCTACCAAAAATTCATTCTCTAATAGATTTGGTGCCATAGAATCTAGTTTTGAGCTTAAAATGGTGAAAAAAAAGGGTCAAATTGATGTTAAATCAGGTAAAAATTTGTGAAAATGGGTCAATTAGGTTGAGTTAACCCAACCCAATCAACCCGTTGACCCGTTTTGCCCGAGAAACGAAAACCAACTTCACCTCTCCTCACTCTTGCATGCGAACAGATTTTGGAGAGGGGGGGTTCTAACGAGCTCTCGGGTAGCTTTTGGATATAAAAGAGAGGGTATTATCATCACAAGTGGAGGATTTAGTTAGAAAACACAACAACCGATTAGAGAAATAGGAGAGAGAGTTCGACGGAAGCTCTGCACATCCACCATTGAATAAGAAGATCCAAAGCCTCAAGCTCGGATTCATAGCAATCTAAGAAGAGCCAAGCTTCGAGATTTGATCGACAAGCACCATGGAGTCACGAGGAATTGCCAAACCATGCCGCTCGCCGTTTAATCGCTAGAAGAGGTACGCACCATTGTTGAGCTTGAGCTCGGTCATCCATGGCCGATTACCATTTACTAGGTCGTTTTGTTGGAAATTTGTTCCAATTATCCGAAAATCCATCCCTCACCTCGTATCTCGATTTTTTTACCTTGATTTCTGCATTGAACCTTCAAATCGAGCTCACCATGACCAGACTTACCTATGCTTCACTAGACAAAACTACGCTAAATCGAGCCCCTAGGATCATCAGGTAAGCCTTCTAGATGCCCTTGGATGTCGTTTGATGAATTGGATTACGTGTTTAACGTCGTGTTTACGAGTTTGATCTTTGTTGGAATTTGCAAATTCTGGCCGGAGCTGTTACCTGTGTTAGGGTAGTCTGTTGACATTGGTTTAGTGAAATTTGACTTAGGAATGTTAGCTGGACAAGATAAGATCGGCTTGGTTGAAAAGTGTCGATTCTTAAGTTCATTTTTTGTATTTTCCGGCAAGGTCACCGAAATTATTGTCGGAACAGTGACTCCGGCGAGGCACTATTCATCTTCTTCGGTGGGAGCTTGATGACATGGCGCACACGTGGCACATATGCATGCATTGCGTAGGATTTTCATTTAAGAAAATAGAAAAATCATTTCTCGAATTTAAAATTGATTTTCAATATAAAAAATTAAAATAGATCAGATGGTGGAGATAGTGCCACGTGTCAAGATCTATTTCTTTTCTTTTTGAAAAAATCACTTTTCACTTCGAAAATCATTTTTTGTAAAAGATAAAATAATAATAAATAATAAATATGATCGAATGATCGTGGATTAACCACGCCGTTCAATGATGGCCGTAGACTTCAAAAGAGATCGGATGGCTAATATTGTGCCCTGTGGCGCATTCTCGGGCCTAGGATTAGAAATTGGGTGGGAAAATTAGAAAAAAGAATAAAAATTTCAGAAAATTTGGAAATTCAAATAAAAAATGCAAAACTGCGTCGTTTTGAGAACCAGGTTAAGCCCGTGTGGGCTTAGGCTGAGTTCTCGGGTTTGTGGACCGGGTCAGCCTGACCTGTTCAAAAAAATATATGAAAATATAAAAAATAAAAAAAATCAGAAAATGCAATAAAAATCCCAAAAAAATAGGAAAAATTCATAAAAACCATAAAAAAAAATTCTAAAAAATTCTAGAAAAATTCTCAAAAATTCTGAAAAATAGGAAAAGATCACATTCAAAGGGGTTTGACCTATTTTCATAACTTTGACTTCCCGATCCTAGAAAAATGACCATTTTGCCTCTATGATCAATCTGACCCAAATTATTCTAAATCATCCCTAAACCTATTTGGTGTGTTCCTTGAGCCTATAAGGTTTCTCTAGGCATGCTTTCGACTTGATTTGATGTGATTACTCTGTACGTGTTGATTCCTTGATTATGTATTTATTTTGATGATTGTGATTGGTGGGATAGGGAGTCCCACATGCAAGAACCCTTTAGATTTTTTAGGACTTACCTTACCCAAAAAACACTTGCATAAATTCTATAAATTAGGAAATCACTTAACTTAGGTACCGAAAGGGCGTCGACCAACGAGTCGACGTAACTAAGTCCCCGAACCCATGCAAAATCGAACGATCTCTCCCATCGGTCGATAGGATTTCCAATCATACCCTCCAAAAAATGATTGGTGGTAACTCCGATGGTATGTACATTGACACATTTACCCGACCACACTAAGGTTGATCTCGATTTTAAATTCTCCTGACGCGATTTGGTACCGGCCTGGGAGGGCTTGCGCCTTTCGATCGATCAACGACCATTGTATTCGAGCATAGTGAGATCCTGAAAGGTAATCCATTGGCCCACTCCATCTTCCTCTCTAAGGGTGGTCGCGACACCCTAAACTCAAGCAATGGGTTGTCCAATTCCTTAGCTCATCCAAGACAAACTTTATTTCTAAATACCCACGAATCTAAACGTCTGCCCTTATTAAACTCAGCAATGAATTGATAAGTAAACACAAGAATTATAGAGTTCACTTGCCTCAAAGAGGATACGAACCAAAAACGGAGTTGATAAGTGGACAAATGGGCTTGAGCACACCTTCTTCTCTTAGCATTACGCGTGGCCAAGGATGATGGGGAGCGGAGAGGAGAGAGAGAGGAGAGAGAGAGAGGAGAGAGAGAGAGAGAGAGAGAGAGAGAGAGCAGAGAGAGAGAGAGAGAGAGAAGAGGCGAGGCGAGGCGAGATGAGGTGAGGGACTAGGCGAGGATGAGGGCGGGGTGTGTCGAGGGGAAGCCATTGCTACTACTATCACCAAGAGCTTGAACGATGGATGAAGGCGCGTTGTGGAGGAGAAGTCCTCAGGTGGATTCAACAAAATGGGGGAGGAGGTGTCATGAGAATGAAGAAGAGAGTGAGGGAGAAAATAAAAGTGGGAAGAGAGAGAGAGAGAGAGAGAGAGAGAGAGAGAGAGAGTGGCATTCTGAAATTCGACCCATTTTCGAAATTTGTTATACAGAATAGATATATTTTATTGATGTACTCTAGTTAAATCTCACTCAGAACTGATCACTTCGAAATAACTAACTAAAGGGAAAAGGCTGCTTGGGAATGTAAGTACGTACACTTAATTACAGGTCGAAACGCGTAGTTCCTAAAAGTTGCCCGTTAGTTTGAGTAATTACTAAAGTCGCAATTATATGAATTTGGCCACGAAACGGATTCCAAACTTAGACAATTGAATTCTCATGGATATCACAGTTGTAATTTGGGTGTTGCCATAAATATTTCAGCAGTTGGTCATTTCGCTTCGAAGTGCCGAGAAGAAACGTAGTAAGTTGGAAATGACCATTTTGCTCCTAGGTTGCGATAGACTCCCATATTGTTAGTAGTAGTATTTTTGCTTTGATTAGAATTCTACTCAAGTGTAGTATTGCGTCCAGAGTTGTTTGCGCTTGAGCCCCAACTAGTCCCGATTTCATGAATCCCGAGAAAATGTCTCGCTAGTCGTCATATTAATCATATGCCAAATTAAATGTCCCACCAATCAATCAATCAATCAAATCCCCTCAAGTCCATCAATCAAGTCTATGACACACCGTCACATCAAGCACTCCACTTGTGTCATTCTATGAATAGTGTAAATCTTGCCAAGGAAGCTTCTTCCTCTAAGAAAAGATGAGGACTCTCTCTCCTCATTTGTACCCTTTCCCTCAAGATTTCATCCATCTCTCTCCCTCTCTTCCCTTACGTTTTTTGTGCAGGTCATTGCCCGTTTCGTCACCATTTGCCTCCCATTCGTTGTCAATCAACCCTTGCCAAACCCCCACGACTCCCGTAAGTCCCCTTCGACCTTCCTCCGCCTTGTTCTACCCCTTTTCTTGCCCAAAAGGGCATTGACCAGCCCCTCCAACCATGGACCACCGTGAGCCGCCTGTCGCCGCCGGTGAACCACCATTGTCCCTCGTTACTCCGGCAACCTTTTGAGCCTTTCTCATCATCCTTTCTTTCATTTTATGCCAAGCCATCACCCTGAGCTAGCTAGGTTAGACCTTGTCCGCTGAATCCCTGCCATGAGTCGCCGGTATCGCCGTTGTCCTCGTTGTGCGTCACCGTCGCCTCGTCATCATCTATCTTGTTCGTGGCTGTTTGAACTTTGTTTTAGGTAAGTAAAACCTCTAAACCTTCAGTAGGATGTTAGACACGGCTCGGTTTAGCTCTAGGATGAGTTTGGGTTGTTTTTGTGCAATTTTGTGGGTGGATGTTGGGAGATGTTTGCTAACCGTTATTGTTCATGCGTCATGGTTACTATTCATGTTGGGGAAACACTGTTCACTTGAGTTTTTGGGCTATCCATGAGTGTCGGGTATAGTATTTTGAAGATTGGATGTCGTATCTTGAGGTTTGGGTGATGAAATGTGTATATTTTCATCGTTTGTCAGTTGTACGTACCATTCATGGCCCCGAGAGTATTGTTCACGTGTGGTGGGCACTGTTCATATCCAGGAAACACTGTTCACGGGGGGTTCTGTGTGTTCTCATTGCTGAATTGTGTGATTTGGGGACTGTTGATGCATATTTAGTCGCATGGTTAGACGGATGGCCTATTATGATGAAATGACATTCATTTGTGCTTTTGAGAAGGATGGACACTCATGCTAGAATATGTGTAATTGATCACTCGGTTATGTGCTGGTTTAGCCGTCTGTATTGCATCATGTTTTATGTGCTCGATTGTAAGGTTTTGAATTCGAAATCGTCTGAAAATGGCTAGTTGTGTATTGTGTGCTTGTTGACATGCATATTGGCATGAGTTTATGGCATGATTCATGACAATGTCGAGTAATTGGAGGGGGAGCCCCATTAAGGGGAAATGGCGAGATAAGGTTGGTGCTCCCGGACGTGTACGACGCGGGGTAGCTGAAGCGATAAGGGTGCCAATCTGCACTTTAGTTTTGTTACTATGTGGGTTGAAGCACTGGGATGTTATTATGTACTTGGGTCTTTGTGCGCTACAGGCGTATATATGGATACATGGATATGAGGAGTTGTGCCAACCTAAGTTTTGCGCAGTCAGACGTATATGCGAGCTGAGGCACGAGCTTGTGACATGTATTTGTGATAAAAATTATCTTGTTGAGTTGAAACTGAAACCTGAACATGGCATGCTTGTGTGAAAGCATCTATTATCTGTGATTGGGGTTGTCCTGCGTGTATTATTTGTCCACTATTGGTCTATCGTGCATGTCTGGCTAGCTGCTAGTTGCTTTGGGTCATGCCTTTGTATCTCTACTTAGCCTTTCTAGTTGTAGTGGTTTAGGAGCCTAGAACTGCATGTTTAGGGTCGATCTAGGTATGTGTTTCATTCTGAGCTAGGTTTAGGGGTGAGCTTGCTGAGACCCGTTCTCATTGTTATTGTTGAACCCTCTTTTCAGACCCTCGACCATGAGAATGAGCGTCCCCCCACTCTATTCGCCATGGGATATTGATGGAGATAGATACTAAGGTAACCAAGTACCCTATGGCGAATGGTGCCGTGTTTGTTAAGTATGCTAGTACAGTGTGGGTTGATGTGGGGAGTGAGTTCTTGGAGCCTTATCATTATGAGGCATGCATGTATAGACTGGGAGATTTAAGTTTTGGACCACTGCATGGTTTTGAGGTTCCACTCCATGGGCTAGATCTTGTGGGGCCCGATATCTACTGCTATTTTTGGTGGTGAGGTGACGAGCCCGGATACAACCTCGAAGTACTCGGGTTGTAGTAGACTGATGGAGATAGATGCTGCAAATCTTGAGGACTCGATGGAGAGTGATCCTCTGTTGCCAGTAGAGTTCGATCTTGAGGAGCTGCCCTCATCCGAGTGGGTGAGGTTGAGGATGATTATACTAGTAGCCCTTAATCTTTTCTTTTTCTTTTTTTTTGTACTCCCTTGTAGGGAAAATTTCTACGGTCTCGACCAGATCCCTTTTGAGTTATTGGGTTGAGTTTTAGTTAGGATTTAGCTGTGGCCCCCTTTTAGTTGTATTTAATGCTTGACGATTCTATGGAAATGCTATTTGGTATGCTCGACTTATCTCTCTTCCCTATCCCCTCTCTTTGCATGTATGGGTGTTGTTCACTTCCACTAGCGTTAGTTCTGTGATTGTCGATTGTGTCCGTGACAAATCCTGGGTGGTCACGTCGTGCTTATTGACCAATTGATGACTTTGAGGGGATGCAGCATGTTCGTCGAGTTCGCGACGTGAGAGAGAGAGAGGGAGGAAGAGAGAGAGAGAGAGAGAGAGAGAGAGAGAGAGAGAGAGAGAGAGAGTTTAGCGTGATGCTATTACTTGGACGTGGTTCTTGCGTAAGTTTTTGTGCTCAATTTCCAAAGTCAATTCACATGAAAGTCTGAATCTTCGCTCAAACATCCAGCTTTATAACTATTAGTCAATTCAAAAGCCCTTCGTGTCATTCAAAGTTGAAATTCATATAATTGTCTTATATTCACAATATAACTATTCGCACGTAATTACGTTACCTGCCAAAAATTCAAGCTCACAAAATTTTGGCCATCACAGAAACACCCCTTTAGTTAGCCATAAATAGGATATCGGTATGCGAGGCTTTGGCATCGGCCTGTGCCAGGGGTAACCATTTTCAATCCTGCTCACTATTTAGATCAATGATTCTACCCACTTATTTTGGATCACACTTGTGAACAAATCTATCATCCAGGGTAGTGGGAACCTTTTACCCTAGGTCCATATATATCCTTTTTTAATTTTTAGAGTCAAGCCTCACTCGTCACATGCATATATCTACGGATGGTTGGTATACTTTAAAAAAAAAATCATCAACATTTGAGTATGGTTGGTGATGTGGTAGCATCCGATTATGTTACCAATGATACACCCGATGTTAATGAGCAATCCTTGACTCCCTCTGCAAATTCTGCACAATCATTACTTATCCAGACCAAGGTTGATTTTGGTCACAACTTGCTTCGGTATATCGTGTCTACATGAAGACTATCGACTAGGATTGTCGATGATAAGTTTCAATTCTTTCCTTTCAATAAGATAATCAATTCACTAGATTAATTGAAGCAGATTCCATGATGATTCACCAGATTGATTGAAGATTCTATGGCATATTCAATATGTGATTGATTGTCGATTTCAAGCCATATCTTACCTTATTACTTGCTAATTTGATGGCCAATCAATGATATATCAATGGGAGGCTAATTGAAATTATTTTCTTTGATATTAGTGGATCATTTATGGTTGTCATTGGTTGTATAAGGCTGGTGACGAAAATCTTTATATTTTACTTCCTTTTTGCTTTGTCTTAGTCCTCTATAAATTGAGAAGTCTTCTCCATTGTAAGACAGATTTGAAGAATGAATGAGAATTCCTCTCTTAGTTGAGTTGAGTTTTGTGTCATATCGATTTCTTTAGCCTTGAAAATCGGATTCTTCCTCGTGGTGAACCAAAAGCCCTTTAGCTTTGGTTGGTAGTTATCCTTTAAACCTCGTTGGTGAGCTTCTGTCTCGAATCCCAATTTTGATTCTTGGTTTGTGGTGTATCCTTTAGGCTTTGATCTAATCGTAACCTATCCAAACATTTACCTCCTTCACTCAGTTTCCATTTTGAACCATTTTCACTTCTTTTGACAAGCACTTAAACGCATTCACCCGCCTCACGCTCATGCATCAGTTGTAAGGTTTTCTCACTTTCATCTTATAATTCATTTTTGCATGCATTTTAGATTATACACTTCATGCTTTGCATTCTTTTGTTGTGTTATGTATCATTGCCTATAAATTGATTCGAATGAAACCTTTATCAAAGTTAGGATAGAGATAGTGTCCCCAAGAGTTCTCGAGGCATTTGCACACGAGAGGAATGCCATTTATCACCATGCTACCAATGATTTCGATGGGTTCCACAGATCCCATTTTATGCATGGAAGGGAAATCATCGGATGCAGTCTCATGAAGGTAAATAAGCAACAACGTGCGAGGAAAACTACTCCGAGCATTCTCCCCTCAAGATGGACTAAGCAACCCGCTATTGAGATAGGTATGGAGCACCTGATGATGGAGGCTTTACCTGAGATCAATCTGATTTCAGACTCTGTGGATGAATCTTAGGTAACTATTCCTAACATTCCTTCTAAGGTAGCTAATTATATTAACGAATTATGTTTTGATTATAGAATTGCTCTTAAAAAGCTTTCTGAATTGAAAATATAAGTCGCCTGTTTAAAGAAAAATGATGTTTCTCAAAAATAAAATAAATTTTCTTGAAAGATAGTTTTCACAAATCAAGGAAAAATCTGATTTTTTTTTTGGGTACGGTAAGAATAACATTGACTTTCCAAACCAAAAGTACAAGCAAAGCCAGAAACAAACCTCGTACCCAAAACGAAACATGCGGGTGTCCCAAAGGGTGCGAGGATGTAGCGGCGAGAGAGCTACAAAAACACAGAAAAACCGAAAGAAAACAAGGCAAGGGCAACAAGCCCCCAATAAGGCTACTTCGAACCCAACAAAAACAAAGAAACATTGGCAGACCCACGAAGGACAACCAAAGGAACAACAACAAAACAGAATAGGACATGCCCTATCTGAGCTGTGAAATCAACCAGCTACAAACAAAGCAAGTAGTTAACAGCGACAGCAACAATCAAACCAGCAAGCTGGACAGCAGACCGCAGGCAGCAACACGTGAATGTCCAACCAGCTCCAGTATAATTAATCAAAAATAGACGGAGGAAGTCCCCAGCTGAGCTGTACTCTTCTATTACGCCGTGTATCAGCAACAGGTTTGAGAGACATAGCTTTGTCCCTCACCGACTTAATCAGGTGTTTCTCAAGTGCCGGCAAGAAAAAGGATTGGCCTCGAAAAAAGAAGTTGTTCCTCACCGTCCAGATAAGGTGGCACCTAGCGCGAAGGAGAACCGAGCAATTTTCTGATGAAAATGGGGGCCACCAATGGCTTTAGAGGCCTACCTGAGGTTATCCTGCCAGCTATGGTTCGTCCAGATAATATTGCACTTGGATGCCCAAAACCGAGCCAAGGAACCCGTAATACTACAACCAAAGAACAAATGGTCAGTTGAGTATGGTCTAAGGTTGCAAAATGCGCAACACCCCTACTCAATTATCCCATATCCGAGTAGCATCACCTGGGTGGGTAGCCGGTTCAGAGTTATAATCCAAAGGAGGAAGGTATGACGAGGGATAATGCTCGGGTCCCAAATGAAGGAATCCCAATAGACCAGGGGGCCTTTCTGTCAGATTAGATCCCAGGCAGAGGAGATGGAAAATGCTCCGAATGATGGCCCAACCACAGCAGCTTATCAGGTCTCTCGGGCACCAGCTGGGGGAAGGTTCAAGCTAAGAACATAAAGTGGTCTGGACCAGAGATGGCAGGGGAGCCATGGAGAAAAAATCCTTCACCGAGGCATCCCTTGGAATTCCAGAGCAATGGATTTCCCTGTCAGAGAATAGCTTATATAACGGGCCTCTAAGATGCCAGTTGTCAAACCAGAAGGAGACAAAGTCCCCTTTTCCAACACGCCAACGAAAGGCCATATCAAAAGTAGGGTGCATGTTGAGGATTTTCTTCCAAGAACAAGAGCAGAAAGTAGGCTTGCGTACGACCCAGAAGTTCTTTAGCTTTAAGAACATCGAGTGAATCCACTTACACCATAGGGGTTCTTTGTCAAAAAAGAGAAGCCAAATATGCTTAAGCAACGCAGGACGATTGTAATCAGTCAACCTACAAATTCCCAAACCACCTTCAGACTTGGGCCAGCAAACATCATTCCAAGAGACTTTAGCCCCACCAACGCCGAGTTCAGGCCCTTTCCAAAGGAACTGTCTTAATGTACGCTCAATATTGGACAGGACAGACTCTGGAAGGTTAAAAACACTCGCCCAAAAAACATGGAACGCATGTAAGACAGATTTAATAAGCTGTAACCGACTATCAAAGGATAGAAACCGATGATACCAAGAATGAGCCCGAGAGTAATGGCATTAACTAGCGAAGCACAGTCCTCTTTAGAGAGTCTAGAAGCAATAATAGGAACACCCAAGTAACAAAAGGGAGTGTACCTTCAGTGAATCCGAGAGTCTAAATAATTCTAGCCTTGATATCCTCCGAACCCCCGGCGAAGTAAACTTCGCTTTTCTCAAATTAGGCTTCAAACAAGACCAACCCGCAAATCTGTCAATGCCTTCTTTCAGCAAAGAGGTGGATGGCAAATCAGCTTGAGAGAATAACAGGACATCGTCCGCAAAAAATAGGTGAGACAAATGGATATTCTTGCATCTACAGGAAAAATCCGATTTGATCTCTAAAAAAATGAAGATTTGCAAATCGAGAACGAATATCCGAAAAAGGGAAACATTTTTTTGAAAAAGGAAATTTCATATATCACTAAAAAAAGTTTCCCTCTAGCTCAAAGACTTTACAAAACATTCTTTCAATATAAGTTCCTTACCACAACAAGTCATGACTTAGTTTTCAAAAGAAAAGTGAATTGAAAAATGCTTGTCCAATATTTAAAGAAATAGTCAGAAGAAGACCCTCAAAACACACATACAAAAATTACTTTTTTAAATAGTTTATAAAATTTGAGGGACAAAAAGTCTTAAATTGCACAAACTATGGTGATCCAAAGCATTCCGGAAGCTATTACCCTAAGAACTGGAGACCTACTCGAGATATCTTGAGTTTTGCGAACTCCACTAACCCAAAAGAACCCAAGCAGATTTGGGTATAAAAAAATTGAATTCTTTTGGTGTTTGTAGATCCCAATTAAAAGGAGAGATAAATGGTACCTTGCTAGTGGGTGTTCTAGATACATGACTGGAGATTCCAAGATATTTATCAATCTTACTATGTTTGATGAAGGATGTGTTTCCTTTGGTGGCAACAATAAATGAACAATTATAGACAAAGGAACCATAAATATTGGCAATCTCTTCATCAATAACTTCTCATTGGTTAAGGGTTTAAATTTCAATCTTATAAGTATAAGCCAATTGTATGACAATGGATATGAAATCACTTTTGTGGAAGATAAATGTTCATATGTTAGCCAGGATAACAAAGAATCTTTCACAAGATATAGACATGAAAATACGTATCTATTGGACACATCATCTAAGGATATCAAATGTCTTGTATTAGTTAAAGATGACTCAGAACTTTGGCATAAGCAGCTTGGACACATAAGTTTCAAATAAATCTCAAAGCTTTCCTCAAAAAGGCTTGTGAGAGAACTCTCAAACATTAGATATGAGAAAACTAATTTATGTGACTCCTACATGCTTTGGAAACAGGTTAGAAATTCTTACAAGTTAATAAATCAAGTTTTCACTAACCGTGTATTGCAGCTTTTACACATGAATGTTTTTGGACTTACTTAAACCTAGAGCATTGAAGGTAAAAAGTATTGTCTAGTGATAGTAGATAATTATACTAGATTTCCTTGGGTTTTTTTCCTTGCATACAAGAATGATCATTTCCATATTTTGAAAGCATTTCAAAGAAAGTTCAAAATGAAAAATGTAAATAAATTTCCAGAATCAAAACAGATCATGGGGAGAATTTGAAAGTCAAATCTTCGTAGATTTTTGTGATCAAATGGTTTTCAGCATAATTCTTCGTCTCCTTATACCCCTCAAGAAAATGAAGTAGTAGAAAGGAAAAATCGATCTTCATAAGAAATGGCACAATCCCTTTTGATTGAAAGCAAAGCTTTTTCCTACTTCTAGGCAGAATTTGTTTCTACTGCATGTTACATCATAAATTGAGTTTTTCTGAGACATTGTTTGAGAAAACCCCCTATGAGCTTTACAAAGGCAAGAGACCAAGTATAGCATATTTTTATGTATTTGGCTATAAATGTTTTATCCTGAAAACCTCAACTGATCGGCCAAGAAAGTTTGATGAAAGATCAGATAAAGGAGTGTTTCAATGATATTTCACTTCAAACAAGGCATCTGGTCTTGAAGAATCAATGAGCATGAAGTTTGAAGATAGAAATAATACTTAGAACTCAAGTATTGAAATCACTACCTCATTTGAAAAGAATCCATCACCTGAGCAGACTCCATCATCTAAGGACACGATATCATCTAAAGCCACTCAAAACATTAATGATACTCAAGCTGCTACATAATCTGAGAACGTAAACCAAGATCCTTCTCTAGAAGATGAACAAGACACAAGAAACAAGACAGATCTTGTCATTGTAGATATAGAAGATGGAATCAAGACCAAATCCGGAATCAAGAATACCATAAATGCTTTTGCACTAGTATTTGAAGTAAAAGAACCCGAAGGAATTGAAGAGACTCTTACAAACAGAAGTTGGATTAAAGCAGCACAACAAGAGCTATATCAATTCAAACTTAGTGAAGTTTGAGAACTTGTACCTAGACCCAAGGATCATCCAAGTATTGGAACCAAATGGATATTTAGAAACAAGTTGGATGACAAAGGCAAAGTTATAAAGGCAAGACTCAAGCCAAGGGATACTCTTAAGAAGAGGGAATTGACTATGATGAAATGTATGCTCCTGTGGCAAGATTGGAATCTATTAGATCACTCTTAGCATTTGCTTGCTACAATGACGTCAAGCTATATCAGATGGATATCAAGAGCACATTTTTGAATGGCTACATTAAAGAAGAAGTATACATGGAACAACCTCCAAGATTTGAAAACCCAAAGAACATAGATCATGTCCACAAACTCAAGAAAGTTTTTTATAGACTTAAACGACCACTGTGAGCTTAGTATGAGAGGTTAAGTAATTTTCTTGTTAGTAAAGGTTTTGAAAAAGGTAAAGTAGATACAACATTATTTATCAAAAGGGGAGGTAAAGATATCTTGCTCATTTGTTGATGATATCATATTTAGTTCTTCTAACGAATGATTCTGTAAGAATTTCTCTCAGATCATGCAGAGCGAGTTTGAAATGAACATAATGGCAGAACTCACATTCTTCCTTTAACTTCAAGTGAATCAAACATAACAATGAACCTTTATACATCAAGAGAAGTACGCTGTTGCGACCCTCCCTCTCGAGGAAGGGAAGTAGGCTAATAGATTATCTTTCAGGATCTCACTCGCTTGCATATGACGGTTGAGAGATCAGATTGAGAGGCGTGGGCTCTCCTAGGCCCATTCCAAATCTCGTCATAGAGAATTTAAATCAAGATCAACCTTAGTGTGGTCGGGTGATATGTGATTAGTGTACATGCCATTAGAGTCGCCACCAACCATTTTTCGGAGGGTATGATTGGAAACCCTATCAAGCAATTGAGAGAGATCGTTCGATTCTACAAAAACCAGAGAAATGGGTTCGGGGACTTAGTTACGTTAACTCATCAATTGATGCCCTTTCGGTACCTAAGTTGAGTGATTTTCTAATCTATAAAATTCATGCAGGCGCTTTTCGGGTAAGGTAAGTCCTAAAAGTCAAAAGGGTTCAAACAGGTGGGAATATCTGTCCGCAATCAAAGAATCAACGCCTGTAGAGTAATCACATCAAATCAAGTCAAAAGCAAGCCTAGAAAAGCCATATAGGCTCAAGGAACACACTAAATAGGTGCAAGAATGATTTGAAATGATTTGAGTCAAATTGACCAGAGAGGCAAAATGGTCATTTTCCAAGGATTGGGAAGTCAAAATTGTGAAAATAGGTTAAACCAGTTGAATGTGGTCTTTTCGTATTTTTCAGTACTTTTAACAATTTGTTTCCTAAATTTTCTGATTTTTTTAGAATTTTTAGAATTTTTTTTTATGATTTTTTCCTTTTTTGGATTTTTTAGTGCATTTTTTGAATTTATATATGTTTTTATATTTTTTAATTAACTTTTCAAACCGGGTTGGGCTAACCCGACCCACGGACCTGAGAATCCAACCCAAGCCCACGTGGGCTCAAACCGAATCCAAAAACGACACGATTTTTATTTTTTATTAATTTTTCTATTTTTTTCTTTTTCGGGAATTTTTATTGTATATTATATTGGTCGGGTCGGATAGACTCGGCCCACTAGTTCAAACCTAACCCAAGATGGAGTGAATCAACCCGGCACAAAACAACACCGCATAGCATCTTTTATTTGAATTTTTGAATTTTTCTAAATTTTTTTCCAATTTTTACTTCGCCACCTAAAATCAATCCTTTGGTTCAAAGATTCGCCACGTGTCACTGATCTGATCGTTTGTCTCTCGTACTAAAATCTACGGCCAAGATCAAATCCGAAACTAAATCCTAACCGTCCAAACAACATACAAGATCTAACGGTTGACACTAATAGAGAGACTTAATCCTGGCCGTCCATTAATTTTCATTTTTTTTCTAAAATGATGGGATAATTCGAATTAAAATTTCATATTCTCAGAAAACAAAATCAGATTGTGACACGTGGCCTAATTCTAGCCGTCTGATCTAATTTGTTATAAACCCAAATCAACTATAACAACCGAGCTAACGTGGCGTCCAATGTGGCTAGCCACGTCAGCGTTGACCAGGTCAACCTTTAACTAGAGAAGACAATTAGCATCGACTTCTCATTGTTTGTGCCTCGCCGGAGAGCTTATCTGATGTCCAAATCTCACCCAAACGTTGCGATTCCTGGACTAAACAACTCCAAATAACAAGAATACCAACATATATCTAATTACCTAATCATGCACATCAACTTCGGTCGGAGCTAATCTCTGACCAGAGTTCGGCCTAGTCCATTTCTATGCAATCAAGCCATAAAAATTAATTGAAACTCATCATAAGAGGTCCAGAGAGCTTACCTCATGCTTATATCGATTTGGTTTAGCACAAAATGAGCTAAGGTGCTCATAGCCAGTCGAAGGTAATTGGAGGTCGACTCAAAGGTTTTATGCAACGAAAACATAAACGAAAGACACAGGCATGCTCAGGAAGGTACAAGGAACAAATTGAATTAAGTTTCAAGTTGAACGATTGAGCAAACAAAGGCCTCCATTGATGGATCTCCGAAGTTTCAAAAGTGGCACGTACCTCTCCCGATGGTGAAACGATGAGTAATGGGGTTCAGTGTGTTGCCTGGACCATCAGGAAGCTAGGAGCGGCAAAGGTGAGACTTGGCGTGGCTTGTATCACAGTGGAGCAGCCTTTGAAGCTCTTGGCCTTCTCCCCAATGGCGATGACGCAAAGCTATTTTTCTCTCTCTAACTCTCTCTCTCTCTCTCTCTCTCTCTCTCTCTCCCTTTTCCTTCGTTTTGTTCTCTATGTTGTATTTGACTGAATCCCCCTAAAACCCACTATTTATACGTAAAAAAAATGAGCGAGAATCTGTTAGACCTCTCCCCCAAATTTGTTCGTGCATAAGAGACCTTCAGGGGAAGAAGATGTGTTGACTAAGTCGTTGGGTTGGACTCGATCCGAGTCGATGGTGGTTGACAAATTCTCCCAAATTGACCAAGAAAAGTTGAATTTAATTGAATTAAATCGCAAAGTTGGATTCTATGATGCCAAATCTATTAGAAAATGAATTTTTTGTAAAAAAAAAATATCCATGAATTGGCACAAAAAACCTAATTTTAAAGTTTGACTCGAGGATCCATTTTGCAAAATCCAAACCCTAGATGATCTTTTTTGCAAAACATAATGCCATGAATAGATTGAGAAGGCCAAAAACTAGAGGGTGACGTGCCTTGATTTTTTATTTAGTCCCTAGAAAATTTTCAATTGAATTTTAAGTGTTTTAGGGACTAATTTGCAAAAGTCAAAATTGCATTTTTGGGTATTTTCCGCGAAACATGATAATTCTGTGAACTTTTGGGCTGAAATATAATTTTGGAAAATAGAGCGGAAAGTCACGACTCTAAAAATGTAAAAATGAAAAATTAACGGGCTGAAATGAAACTTTTGGAATTTTTGGTAATTAATAAAAAAATGTGATTAACTAGGTAAACCACAATTCCGAATTAATATTTTTGAATTTTATTTGGCCAAATGAATGGAAAGTTAAAAGAAAATAATGACTTATTTTCATATTTTTGTGACCTCAAACGCTATTTTTTTTTAATTTTCAAGTATTTTTCTATTTTTTGAAAATACTAAAAAATGTGAAAAATTATTTTTGTTCAAAAATGGTTCCCTAGACTTGGCCAAGGTCCCCAAAGTTTCTTTTTCAATTTTTTCAATTTTTTCTTGATTTTATATGATTTTTCAAAAATAAAATGCTGAAAGATAGTGAAAATATGAAAAATCATTTTTTGATCAAAAATGATTCCCAAGGTCCCCAAAATTGATTTTTAAATTTTATGAATATTTATGGGATTTCTAAAATTTTCTAAAAATAAACCCAACTAAAAATCAATTATCAACATACGCGGAGGAAATTGTGAAGAAGTTTGGTCAAGAAAACTAAACCACCAATGTCTTCTTCATTCAAGCTAGTCATGAATGGACAAGACAAATAGGTTGATCGAAAGCTTAGAAGCATGGTCGGTTTTCTCTTATATCATATTGCCTCTATACCTAACATCATTTTTAGTGTGTGTATATGCTTCAGATTCCAATCAGATCCTAAAAAATCACATCTCTCTATAGTAAAGAGGATCATAAAATATATTGGAACAAATCCTAATTTAAGATTATGGTATCCAAAGATCTCATACCTCACTTTACATGGTTACTCGAATGTTGATCTTGCAAGTTGCAAATTATACAAAAAAAATGCACTGTAGGAACATATCAACTTTTAGGATCCATACTAGTGTCTTGGTATTCAAAGAAACAAAATACTGTGGTATTATCAATCGCGGAAGCTGAATATGTTTTGTTGGGAATTGTCGTGCTCGGATCTTGTGAATGAAGCAACAACTGATGGACTTTTGTGTTGAAACCTCAAACATGGAAATCAAATATGACAACACCAGTGCAATCAACATCACAAAGAATCCAATTTTGCACTATCAACGTAAGCATATTGAAATCTAGAATCATTTTATTCATGATCATGTGCATAATGGTGATGTTAATATTCAATTTATCGATTCAAAACAATAATTGGCTGATATATTCACAAAGCCCTTTGATTAGAAGTATTTTGAATATATTAGATAAGAATTGGGTATTAAATTATGCCTGTTTGAGTTGTCTTCAAGATAGGTTAAATATACTTTTGAGCAAAATGCAACGTCTAATGAAGAGATACAAATGCTTGAATGAAACATATGAACTTAAAGCATTATATGAGGAGGTCATCATATGAAGGATACATCCACTAGGTCTAATAGTTCAAACTTTTAGCACGCGTAAATAGGTAATTTTTGCAACAAATAATGTACGAGTAAATCTCAATCTTTTTAATATTCTATCAAATATTACGATTTTTGTGTTTATTTTGATTGAATTGATTAAATATTACGTTTCCAAAAATAATCAACCTTATCTTTTCAAAATATTTTACTTTTGAAATTTGAATATCAAATCTTTAAATTATCAAAAATCATCTCCATTGTTGGCTATCAAAATATTTCGTTTCAAAAATAATTTATCTCATATTGAACCATCCTCTCCATCTAAAGCCTATTTAGGAAAAAATAAAATCTCCATTCTCTACACTTGAAACCCTTCTTGAAATCTTTACTCTCAAAATCATCTTTTGCAACTCCTCTCTTGAAAAGATTCTCTTCAAAATCCTTCATCGCACCCAAAAATTCCTCTATCGAAAAAGAACCTTTAGTCGGTATTCATCTGAGTATACCGCCATTATTGAAGTAGACTTTGATGAGCACATTGTGCAATCTCTTTTGGGAAAATATTACACCTAAGCCTTATCCAAATTCCTTCGTCTCAAAGCTTCTGAGATTGAGAAGATCTTCAAATTCAATTCTGATAGGTTCACTCTTTCATTTCTCCATAAGAACTATTCATCCCTTCCAATCAACACCGGTTATAGGTTCGCCAGAGTATTCATTTTAGCCGTCCTTGCATTTGTCTTATTCCCTACTTTCGGAACCACATTCGACCCCTTCATGGTCCATATCGCCAACAAGCATGCTATCTTGGAACTACTCTTATATGATTTTAGTTGAAACCTTCCACTCTCTAAGCCGTTTTCGACCTACCCAAAGGGGCACTTTTTAAGCTTTCAATGGCCTTCTGCATATGTGGTTTGACTCACACATCAAAATTTTCAATCTCCATGTTGGGTGCTATTGTAACATCCCGAATTTCGAACATTTATAAGTTGAAATAAGTTGGATTTTGAGATTAGGATATAAATATTAGACATCGCCTCGGAAGGCTAGAAGTTTGGTCATTTAGTTTCGGAGCGCCGAGAAGAAAGACAATAAGTTAGAAATCATTATTTTGCCCCTTGAACTCTGTTGGCTCCCTATACTAGCTTGTTTTGAGTGTTTTTAGGAATTAGAAAGTCGGCCTGCACTCGTAGGGTAATTTGACATATTCTGGCGCTGAGTGCGCATTTTCCAAAAAATTGGCAAATTGGACCCGCCGGTCGTGTTGTTTTCCTTCCGAGCGGTAAGTTGATCATCAATCTTCTTTAAAACCTATCTTAAGCCCCAAGTTTCTTGTTAATCATTGTTGTTAGGTGTCAATGTTCTATTTGATCAAGCTTGCTAGGTGTTAGTTGATGATTGGTCCTCCATAAAGTCTTCTAGAAGTGAGCCTTGATTGCCTTGCATTATTGGGGTAAAGCTATGACTAATTTGACACAAAAATCACTCCATTCTCTCTCCTCAAGACCATGCAATCTCTCTCTCCTCACTTCACCCTCTCAACCACCTCTCTCTCTCTTGAATTTTCTCTCGATTTCTCGCGTTTCTGCATGCGCGCTCAGAGGAAATCGACTCGTTCGGGGTCGTTCAATACCCGAATCGAGCTCTGTTTTCGTTTGTGTACTCATAAGACCTCAAGCTTCGATATTCTGAAAGAGAATTAGCCAAAAACCTCCTAGAAGATTCCCAGTTTCGAATAAAAAATGACCCTATTCTGTCCGATTTTCTGTTGTGGTGATCCGGTTGTTCTTCACAATATCCGGAGCCACCATCCACCACCGAGCACTACGATTACCACCTTATCATCTTGCTCGCTTGTGGTCAATCCCTGACTCTTGGTTTTGCCGAAAACCCTCTCTACTCTCTCGATTTCTCTCTCTTACTCGTCGGGGCTCTCTCTCGGTTTTGGGCTTGTGTCGCCGCTTGTGGTCCACTTTCTTCGCCGCTCGAGCTCATATTTGAGGTAAGGCGACCCTCTATCCCTCGATTAGGGTGTTAGATAAATTAATGGTTGATTCCAATGTGTTGCGGCTAAGTTGAGTAAATTAGGGCTTTGAAGGACAAGATGTGAAATGGAGGTTTAGCCGACCAATTGAGGTGTCGGAATGCTAAGTAGGCTGGAATTGATGTCAATTATGGTTGTGGTGTACTGAAGTAGTTAATTCGGATGTTTAGCACAGATACCGAGGTGAATAGTGCTCGGAGGGCAAAATTAGAATTTAGGTTAATTGGGGAATTGAGTTCCTGAGAGATTAAATATGCTGGAATTGGAGCCAGGTTTGGCTATAGTGCGATAAATCGATGGAATTAGATGTTCGAAGTGGGAACCTAGGCAAATTAATGCTTGAAATACGAAAATCGGATAAAACCGAGTTTGAGTTAATGTATATATCTTATTATTCAGTTTACCTACTAGTATTCGTTCGATTGTGTGCTGCCTTGTGTTTGATCCGCCATGGCTGCCTGGTTATTTGATTGTTAAATGTTGTTCTATATATATCTGATTGGCTATTTGGACTCCAGGATAAAGTACATGTCTGGTTTTGACTTTGAGTTATGCGACTTTCTCTTTGAGGTATAGAGGTGAGCTTATTAAGATATGTTCTCACAATGATTTTCCCCCACCTTTCAGACCCTAGGACATAAGCATGGCAGGGATATCATAAGATTTGATATGCAGGTGGTGAAGTACCCAGTTGATAAGGACAATTGATATTGAATTGGTGGTTGCTGATGAATGTGGTCGCCTTGAGTTGTTTGTTATTGTTAATCTTTGTATAGGTGATATTCATGTGTAATATGGAGCTGAGATTATGTGAATATATATGAGGTGTTATGGTTGCGCTAGTCCTTGCTCATTCATTGTCAGGGGTAATATATCGCTTCCCCTAGCATTTATTTGGATAATAAGGTTTCTAGGTCGATGACAGTCCTAGGATGTCACATGTATCGACCGTCGTCATGCAGATGTCGCGCGCTCATAGAGGTTTGGGGTGTGACAGCTATGAAATCAGCCGACACATCCATCCAGTCAGATCCTTCTTAAAATGTCAATCTTCTATCTTAAAGCTATCTTTCAAAGAATAGATCGAATTACTTGAAGACTTAGAGCCGAAACAGCTGGGATGGTGCTTAACTTGGCTAAGAATATTGGAGGTTTGCATTACTAGGATCGATGGAAATCATATCCCATTGCTGGGTTAAACAGGTGGAATCACATACTATCCAATCAGGGTAGTAAGGTAGGTTGGAGTGTTATAAGAGGTCTTATCAACAGTATGTCCTGCATTTGACTTACCACGAGGCGAGCTCACTAAAGAGACCAAAATGCTCATCATGCCAAGATCGATCTCATAATCCACGCCTTGACGAATTCTCCCCTACAGGAGGTGGAATGGCAAGTTAATCTAAATGAAGAGATGAACACTCACTGCACTTTCAAGGACTACATTAGGTTATTTAAAGAGTATCAGCAATCTATGGTGGAATTGTATGTACCTGACTACATCATCCTTCATCCGCCTGGAGTGGAGCCATACATACTAGAGGATATGAGACCACTAGCTTTGGAAGAAAATGAAGGCCCTTACATGTGGGGCTCAAAAGGATTAGAGGACACTGAGGATACCTTAGGCCCTAGAAGTCTCTGTATTGCATAGATGATTTTCCCCATCTAGTTTTAATATGTGGATGTTGCAATTTTGAACATCTTTAAGAGATTTCAATTGTAATAAACTCATATAACTTTCATCTATGCACATTCATAATGTTTTTCTTGATATAACGAAAGTGCAATTATCACGAGTTATACCCTTTCTTAGTAGCAAGTTCATTTTGCGATTGTTGATACTTGATTTTTGGTTAGTTTTATTTTTAGAAATTTTTTTAGAAAATTAATAAAAATTCATAAAATTAAAAAATTGACTTTGGGGACCTTGGCCATGCCTAGAAAACCTTTTTTTTTTACCAAAAAATTATTTTCCATATTTTTAGCATTTTTCAGCATTTTATTTTAGAAAATTCATAGAAAATCAAGAAAAATTGAAAAAATTGAAAAATTAACTTTGAAAGCCTTGTCCAAGCATGAGGAATCATTTCATTTTTGAACAAAAAATAAATTTCCATATTTTTATTTTTTTATTATTTTCAGAGAATAGGAAAATACTTGAAAATTCCCAAGAATAGCATTTGAGGATACAAAAATACGAAAAAATAGTTAGTATTTTTCTTTCGAATTGCTATGTATTTTGGCTGAAGAAAATTCAAAAAAATTAGTTCGAAATTACGGATTACACAGTTAATCACATTTTCATATCAATTACCAAAAATTCTAGAAATTTCATTTTAGCCTTGTAATCTTTCATTTTTGCATTTTTAGAGTCGTGACATTCCCCTCTATTTTTTGAAATTACAGTTTAGTCCAAAAGTTCAAGAAATTGTGGGATTTTGCAAAAAGGACCAAAATGCATAGTTTAATTTTGCAATTTAGTCCCTAAAACCAATAAAATTCAATTAAAAATTCTCTAGGGACTAAACAAAAAATCAAGGAACGCTACCCCCTAGTTTTTGGCCTTTTAAATCCTTTAGTGACATTGATTTTTGTAGAAAAGGCCATCTAGGGTCTAGTTTTTGCAAAATGAGTTCTCAGGTCAAATTGGAAAATTGGATTTTTGGTGCTAATTCATGGATATTTTTTTTTTTACAAAAAATTCATTTTCTATTGAAATTCATGTCAAGGAATGTGATTTTGAGATTTGATTCAACAAATTGTGAATTTTTGACAGCCAATTATTTGATTTTTGGTTAGTCAGGTATGTTGGGTCAAACAAAACCTAACCCATGACCCGGCTAAGCATCTTCCTCCCCAGAAATGGCCATTCTGTGTGCGAGGACCCCCAAATTTGAGCCATCTTCAAGCCTTATTTGAGCAAATTTGGAATTTCAAAGATTTGGCCAAAGTTTGCCCAGTGACAACATACCAAATGACACATGATTTCGTCGCCAGGCACGTGGGTTCGAGGCGGTTTAATCCCCCCTCCCGTGTAGATTTTTTGGAGGATATAATAGATTTAACGCGAGTTCCCCAGTCAGGGAGCTCATTTTCTGTTTGCACACACTAACAGAATATATATATATATATATATATATATATATATAGAGAGAGAGAGAGAGAGAGAGAGAGAGAGAGAGAGAGAGAGAGAGAGAGAGAGAATTATAGAGAGAAAATCCTCTCCATGACCACCATTGACGTGAGTTCAAGCTCACACTGTAGATCTTTGCTAAAGATAATCTAGGCCACATCGAATGTCACACCTTAAACCCTCCGGACGCGCGGCATCCCGCAATTCCGACCACGTCCATTTGGCCAACACGAATGACGACCTAGGATTCGTCGCGATCAAACGATGACTAACAGATAATGCACTAGCGGAAGAGAACCTCAATACCTAGACATGCAAAAGAAGATGGGGTAGGGAGAAGAGAGAAACAGCGATCATACAAAACAACCTTTCATCAACATAAGCATAGCATTAGATACAACTCTCAAAAAGGGACTAACAGGGTGACCTACACTAAAAGGGACACAGGACTCAGCATCTACTCACCCTCGACCTAGCTCCACTCAGACGACGGCCACTCCTCGGGGTCGGACTCCTCGAGCGTTAGAGGGTTGCTGTCCATTAGATCTTCATCGTCAGGACTCTCGATCTCCATCGAGTCCTCCTCGGGCAGCTGTTGGTTCGGGTCGGGGTTCACTACCTCGCCCCCAAAAGTCCCTGGGTGCTCGCCCAACTCACCGAAGGGTAGTCAAAACCCTGCATCGGCCCTCTAAACACTAATCCAGCCCTATACTTCCATGCCTCGTAGTGGTGAGGTATCAAAAGCGAGCCTCCCTCATCGACCCATATAGTACTTGAGGTCCTCTCATCGGCTCTACCATTTGACAATGGATACACCGTCGTCACGGACTCTATCTCTACTAGAATCCCATGGCGAACGGAAGGGATATTCATTCTTGCAGTCAAGGGTCTAAAAAGAAATGGTTTAACAACAATAGTGAGTCAAAACTTAGGAAGCTCACCGCTAAGCCTAGTGTAGGATGAGGCACGCTTTTCGATCGACCCTAACATGCCAGTCTAGGTTCTCAATCTCATTCAAATAACCAATGTCATACAAAGTCATAATAATTCCACAGTCTAGCGGATATACGACAGTCAATCATACAAACACAATGTATGGTAGTTTCAAACCACAGACCTCAATTTCATGCAAACCATGATAAATTGTTTAACCAGTCTCAAATGCTTATTTCACAATCGAGGATGCAATTCGACCCGTATTAAACACATCAAGTCCAACCCACGTATCATACGCCTCAGGTCCATGCCTCAATCTGCGTGTGGGACGCCTCAGGTTGGCATGCTTATCACTCCAACTATCCCGCGTCAAACGAATTAGGGCGCACTGTGCCTCGACCCGCATATGGGACGCCTTAGGTCAACACCATTATCTTTTCAATTTCCCCGCGTAAATACGCCTCAAGGTTGCCTCCCACACCGTGTCATATAGACACCTCATGGCAATATGAAAATGCTCAATTCCATCGTTACACATGCCATATGATTATGTCCATCATGCATGACAATAATTTCAAAATGATCACACCAGGCATACTAATTCATTTACAGATCAATTCATGGAATTCCGAACATTCGACATGGCAAACCAATAAGCAACTCATGCAACGCATTCTCAGACCTCAACTCCTTTTCGAGCATGAACATGAACCTCTAAATATCATTCAAGCATGCCATAATTCGCCCGCATGAGCAAATATGTCAATTACGAGCTAGGATCGTACTAATAGGTGTCCAAACCACACGAATGGACATGGATACACATGGAACACCTCATGAACACCAACATAACGATGATGAACAGTAAAGAACACTCGTGAACAGCATCTCTCGGACCTCGAACGACGAGCTTGTGTAGTGCGCCATGTCTAGATATGTGTTTTCAAGCTTAGAACTCCCTTTTCCTTCACTAAATACCAAAGTAACCCTCATATCACTCGAGACCAGCCCTCGACGACCTATAAACAGTGTAAAACCAACGTGAACAGTAACTCTCAAGACCCTAAATCAGTCCGTCAAATAATGGGCTGAAACCAAGATACGAATCTCGTCGAACTCTAACCATTCCTAACCAACCGAGCACTCTAGAGCCTAACATGCACGTATGAAATTCCTAGACTGGGTTTACAGATTGCTCTTACCTTAACGGTACTTGAAGGCCACAGAAATGGACTGTGTAAGGGCTGGACAGTAGCGATGAAAGGAGCAATAGCGGTGAAGCACGACGATTCTTAGCAGAAACTGGCGGCTCTCAAAGGGGGCGATGGTCCCGAGGCTAAGCTTAGGAGATTGGGGTGGTCCAAGGTGTCGTCTAGACCTAGGAAAGAATGAGAACGAAGTGAGTGAGGGGTACCAAGGTGCCGGAGCATCGACGAATGGCGGACGGTGGCGGTGGAGCTTGACTCCCCACAACCAGCCTCTGTTCAGCACTAATCTACGAAAATTTAGCAGATTTCTAGTCAACCTACCTTTAGATCCTTGAATTCCAAGGTCTTACGGTCGCATAGGAGAGAAAGGGATCGATTTAGAGTCTGGATGAGCTTGAATGAGCGATTTCAAGTTGGACGCGCGTTGAAATTCAAGAAGACGGGCTCTCTCGAGCATGGAGTGTCTTTGGCCGAAAATGGAGAGAGAGATCTGTCGGGGAGAGAGTGAGACGAAGAGTCTCTTAACCAAATGGGGGGGGGGGGGGGAGGAGGAAATGAAGAGACAGAGAGGGAGTTTATGAGTTATTATGGGAAGAAGACAAAAGGTCATGGGAGTTAGTAGTAGGTAAGAGAGTCTATGAGTTATTATGAGTGGAGTGACCTTTGATTGACCCTTAGAGTGACTCTTGATTTGCTCGACAACTTGACTGACGGATAGATCGATTTGGCACTTGATCGACGAGACAAGAATAATGGGACAACAGATAAGACACTTTCTTGGAATGCGTGCTAAATGCACTGATTAGGTTTAAGTGCGAACAAGCTCAGGCTAACCATTATTCTAAACTATCGAGCTCTCAAAACCACAACTACCATTACCCATGGTCTCGGGAGTCTATAGCAAACTAGGGGTGAACTGGTCAATTCCAACTTAAGGTCTCACTGCTCGACACTTCCAATCAGTCTGGTGTATCTGCTGCGCTAACTGCGACTGTATCTAAAACTCAACTGTAACGTTCATGAGAACTCGATTATCCAAGATCGGAATTCGTTTTATGGCCGAATCCATTAAACATCGACTTTAGCAAATGTTTGGACCAACGGGTGGCTGTTTAGGAGATACGCATATCGACTAATTAGGTCCACGTACTTTAAAGTCCCAATTAGTTTTTCCCCTTCGGTTAATCATCTCGAAGTAGCTAATTTCAAGTAAGATTCGACTAGAGTGCGTTAATGAAATACATCCATTCTTTATTACAGAATCCTAATAATGGGTTGAATTTTCAGAATGTCGCATCGAAGCTTGAAACTGGTTTCAAAAGTTTCTCCTCAACTCCAGGAGTCAATCAAGCTAGCTCTCGCCATCTGTCATCATGTAAAACTGTAAGTTCCATCTTCAAGCTTTGCACTGTACATCCATGGTGGATCTTTGATCTGATGTCCATTCTTAGAGCTTTTGTGTTTGTTTCACTCCTTGAACTTCACTAAGCATGGTTCTGCACTTTGATTGCATTGATTTTGCATGAATCGCCATGGTCGACCTTCAAAAAAACTTCAAATGTGTCTAACCTCCATAGCTAAATCTGGCAATGCATAGATCGATCAGGACCCTAGGTAAGTGTCCTGAACCTCTCGAGAAGCTAGCCTATAAGTTTCAGCTTTGGTTATGCTATGGTTTGCTCAATTGAATCTACCATAACCATGATTATGTGAGCTTCAAATATGATATTTTAGCCATTAGATCTTGTTGAATTTGAGATATGTTGATCTACAAATCGATCGGAGTTAGTTTTAGACCAATCGGTGAAGGTTTCACCTTCGGATGATCACCGGCGAGTCTCGGCCGTTCATTATGGTTATCGTCTAATGAGGAAGAAGATGCCACATCAGCATGCTGACTTGGGCAACTTTGATGTGGCGCCGACGTGCTTATTCACGTCAGCTCATTTGGATGATATGTTATAATTTTTTAGATTAGAATTATATAATAAAAACCCAGGTCGAATGGTGGGGGTGGTGCCACTTGCCCTGATTTGGGTATTTTTTTAAGAAATAAAAATGATATTCGAATTATAATAGATTTTGTGAAAATTTAATAATCAATTTCCTAATCGAACGGTCGAGGTTTAATCAAAGAGTTTGATCTAGGCCGTTAGTTTCGGTATTTATGATAGACGGTCCACATTTGATCAAAGTTTAATCTCAGCCGTTAGTTTTAGTCAATCAATCCAATGCGCGTGGGCTAGCCACGTGGTCCACTCTAGGCCATTAAATTACGCTGCTTGATAAAAAATTCTCAGAAAAAGACAAAAAGAAATTCATAAAAAAATAAAAAAATCTAAAACGGTGTCGTTTTAGGTCTAGTCAAAACTCGCATGGGTTTGGGTTGGGTCTTTAGGTTTGCAAGCTGAGTCAACTTAACTCAGTCTGAAAAATTAATAAAAATAAAAAAATGAACAAAAATCATAAAATCATAAAATCATAAAACAATTCATAAAAAGATTTCTAAAAAGGTCCAGAAAAATTAAAAAATTCAGAAAAATTCCCAAAAATTGTGAGAAATAGGAAATGACCATATTCAACTTATTTGATCTATCTTCATGTTTTGACTTCTCGGACCTTGAAAAATGACCATTTTTCCCATTTGGACAATTTGAACCAAATTTTCCTGAATCACTCCTGATTTGATGTGATTTATTCGCACTTATTGATTACTTGACTACACACTTATTTTGATGATTGTGATTGATAGCATAGATAATCCCACTTGTATGAACTCTTTAGATTTTTAGGACTTACCTTACCCAAAAAAGCATCTATAAGAATCCTATAGATTATGACATCACTCAACTTAGGTACCAAAAGAGCATTGATTGACAAGTCGATGTAACTAAGTTCCCAAACCGCTTCTCTCGTTTTCACATAATTGAACAATCTCTCCTAATTGCTCAATAGGGTTTCTAATCATACCCTCAAAAAAATGATTGGTGGTAACTCCGATAGAATGTACATTGATCACATGTTACCCAATCACACTAAGGTCAATCTCGATTTTAAATTCTCCCTGATGCAATTTGGTACGAGCCTGAGAGGGCCCGCACTAAGCGTGATCATAGAGAGGTTTAGTAATCCATTAGCTCCCCTCGTGTCCGCTAGGAGGGTCGCGATAGCGGCAAATGGAAAGAAAGACCATTCACATTAGGCTAAAGCTCATAAATGAGCCTTTCTTTACATTAACCTCATGTGAACATGATATTAAGGACGTTTCTAATATTTTGAACCTTATTTCTCTATTACCTTGTTTTTGACTTATCGTTTGGAAAACAGGTAATAATTTTCAGTCACGAGGACTTATAGTAAGACAAAATAGCTGAGAACGGAACACGAGGAACTTACTGCTAAAGTGGTCAGTCTAGAACCACAAATGAACATGGTAACTACTATGGTTGTTAAGATGAAGGCGATGATGATCGCCATGTAAGGAAAATACCCGATTGCACCTGAATCCAATCAAAATACGTACCCGAGCTCATCTACTAACTCGAATGCTAATTAGATAACTAATGCAGAACCTGATAGAGAGATACTCCCTAAGACTCCACCAATTGTAATTGATCTAGAAAGGGAGAAGAAAGAGAGGCTTGCAGCCAAAACTAAAGAAGGCGCAAGGAGGGTGGTTAAGATCGAGGAATGTCTGAGTAGCCAAGGAAACGAGCTAGCTCGCTTTGATAAAATCTTCCCGTTTGCAAAGATAGAGATTCCACTTGGGTACAAAGAGCTAGAGTTCAACCAAAAGTATAATGGGACAAGCTGTCCCTAAGCACACCTGAAATACTACTTGCGCAAGATAGAGCATTACTCCGACTACATCCCTCTATTGATGAACACTTTCTAGGAGAGTCTGACTAGCGTTGCTCTGGCCTTATTCATCAAGTTAGACATGGAAGATTACGACAATTTGGTTGATCTAGCTGAAGAATGTCTGCACCTTCGCTTAGAGTTGACAAGCCTTGGCGACGTAGGTAAAGCCGCCAATACCAGTGGATGACCTTGTGGATTTATTTCGAAAAGTCCTCCCATATAAGTACTTTGAAATGCTGAACACCTTCGGGTGCCAGACCTTTGCACACCTTATCGAGGTCACAAAATGCCATGAATGGGCCATAAGGGAGGAACGGGTGCCAGAACCCACCTTTAAACACCATTACCCCATCAAAAGGGAGTCGGAAAATTTAGGGGACATGCCCTACTGAAAGGAAGGCCTCAAGAAAGGAGAAGATGCGCTATTTAGCAAAATTGGCCGCCTCAGGAATTCTTGACCAAGTTGATGGTTCCATGACGGACGATACACATTCGACAATTGACTTGTCTTATGAAAATTTTAGGCTGGAGACTGATGTTGGGAACTCGTGGAAGATCCCTTTTGATATCGCTTCGTTGATCTAGACTGGATTCTAAATTGGGAAGATCTCTCGAACTAGTTTATGAGTTGATTTGAAGCCAATTTAAAATTCACGATCACCAAAAATAACCTGGCCCTTGTTACTATGGAGGAGAGCAAGGAGCTAAAGGTATTCTCACATGGGTAGAAGTTACAGGCCATGCAGATCTTGCCAACACTTATTGAAAGGGAACTAGTGGGGTACTTCTTAAAAGCTCTTCCCTAGGAATATTTCAACTGAATATATGTGTACAAATTCTAATCTTTTGAGCATTTAGTGAGCATTAAAGTGGGATATGAAAGCATCCTTAGAAGAAATGAAGTTAGAGACGAGAAAAGTCCTGATCAGGCTAGTACTTCTCTTGAGGTAATCCTGACTAAGGACTATCGATGGTGGAACGATTTTTCGCTCTTAGTGGAACCGGTGTAATATCACATGAAAGGCCATATGGCAGTTATAATTCTGAAGATATCGACGAGGATGAACTGATTGCGTTGATATAATCAAAAGCTCCCTTTGTGATTAAACTGGGTTAGGTAGACAACTAGGAGGAAGCTGAAAGTAACTCCCTTGATCATGTGGAAATAGTGCTATTCGATCTTGGGTTGTATGATACAAATGCGGAACATGAAAAAAAGGTTGAGACCGTTATGATAAAGATCCCGCCACCAGAAGTTTATGATTCCAAAGCAGTCCTTTGGGATTATCGTGCAAGTGAGATAGACGCCATTATGAGGTTTGGTAGGTGTTAAGCACCAAGAAAAGGTGAACTTAAGAAGAGGGAAGTGACAAAAGAAAACATAGAAAAGATGCTATCCATCATTAGGAGAAGTGAATTCGAGTTGATAAAGCAGTTGAGAAAAATGCCAACCCAGATCTCATTATTAGATCTCTTCATCAACTAGGAGAAATACAAGAACGCACTACTGAAGGTGCTAAATGAAGTGCATGTTTTCGAGACCATTAGCGAAGCAAAGCTAGAAGATTTCGTTGGGCCTACTCTGCTAAAAGATCAAATATCTTTTTCAAATGAGGATTTTCTTGTAGATGGTTGGGGTCATAACAAGGCCCAATATATATCCGTGAGGAGTCATGGTAAGCAAGTCTCCCACGTATTGATGGACAATGGATCCATGTTCAACATATGTCTATTGGCCACGTTGAGGAACCTAGGCATAAATAAAGAGTTAATTCGCACCTTTAAGGCGACTACTGATCTTTTGATGGAATGAAAAAGACCATAGTAGGAGAAATTGAGCTGGATGTCTTTATCGGATCAGTCAAGTTCTCCATCGAATTCTAAGTCATAGATCTCCCTAGCACCTTTGGCTTTCTCCTAGGTAGACCATGGATTCACATGGCCAATGCAGTACTTTCAAGCTTATATCAGAAGGTCTGGTTCGTGGTAGACAGCAAAATAATTATCGTACTATTGACACTTGATTTTTAATCACATTTTCCCTTTACAATTAATGAAAAAATTCATAAAAATTCATAAAATTAAAAAGTCAACTTTGGGGACCTTGGCCAAGCCTAGGGAACTAATTTTGACCAAAAATAATTTTTCATATTTTTAGTATTTTCCTATATTCTATTTTCAAAATTCATAGAAAATTAAGAAAAAATGAGAAAATTACAAAATCAACTTTGGGGAGATTGGCCAAGCCTAGGAAACCAATTTTGATTAAAAAAATGATTTTTCATATTTTCATTATTTTTCGGCATTTTTATTTTCGAAATTCATAAAAAAATAAAAAAAATGAGAAAATTGAAAAATCAACTTTGGAAGCCTTGGCCAAGTCTAAGGAACCATTTTTTTATCAAAAAATAAATTTTCATATTTTTTGCATTTTTTAATATTTTCAGAAATTAGAAAATTATTTGAAAATAAAATTACATTTTGGGACAAAAAAATATGAAAAAATAGTCGGTATTTTTCTCTTAATTTTCTCTTCATTTTGACTGAAGAAAATCTACAAAAATGAATATGAAATCAGGAATTACTTTGTTAATCTCATTTTTTAGATTAATTTAAAAAATTAATTAAATTATTATAGAAATTTTACTTTAGCTCAGTCATTTTCAATTTTTGCATTTCTGGAGTCGTGACATTGTCCTCTAATAATCCAAATTTTTTAATGGCTTGATGGTGCATTTTTTGTTGTTGCGTTAGATTTTTCAAATTCAATTTATCATGTGACGGGTTTTTCATTGGGTCAAATTTGACCATAAGTGCAGTCTTAGTGTCTTCCCTGTGAGAAACCTTCTCTTCTTCAAATGGTGGCTCTTAACGATTCTCCCTCTTTTTCAAACTCTCTGTCGATGTCTAGCTCGCTCCCTCACTAGGAAGCAGTTCAGTTATCCCCAGGAGGAAAAGTTGCAGGCGGGTGTCTCTCATCATTTTTTCCCGATGTTGGGCCAAGGAGGTTAGTGTCAAAGAGATGGAGTTCGGACTAATGCCCATTTGAGCTTTGATGACATACTTCACCTTCAAAGTGGAGGCTTTTTTTAAGAACCGTCATCCTAGGTATGTAGAGTTTTATGCATTGGGGAGATGATCTTGTGAAATTTTCTCAATCGCAGGAGTTTTGTGAATCTTTCTTGTGCTACTGAACATCGTCGTTGTTGGGTTGCTCCATTCGGATTTTTGGATTTGAGAGATTCTTACTAGTGGGTTTTTGAGGAAATGTAGATGGGAAAGTTGACAACTTTGGTCTTGCTATATGTAGTGTCCTTCTGTTCAATGGTTGGAACGGGGGAAGTCGTGCGTATGCATCAATTCATGTAAGATCAACTAGCTGGAAAGTGGATCGTCAGAGCAAGTGGCCTCCCAATATTGGCTCAAGGAATGATATCTTTCTAGTATCCAATGTGCCTTTCGATGGTGGTAGGAAGCAAATAGGGACAACTTTATATTGTGCAACCTAGCTGTAGAGGAAACGATTGCTGTCATTATACAAGGATAAAGCAAAGGGTTTGGTGAAGAAATTTCGAGGCTCTTGCTGAGAGTCAAAAAGAAAAAAGAGAGAAGATGAAAGTGGCCAACAAACCATCATGAAAAGAAAAAGGGGAGTTCGGTGGGAAGAGGGAGCGCCCTTTTTCCCGCTGATCTGGGAAGTAACAAAAAAGAAAAGGAGGACAACAGATTAGGGGGCGAGAGGAGAAAAGTGAAAAACAAAAAAGAAGAGAAAAAAGGGAGAGACATCTAGAGGTGCGGGGTCATCTCTCCTCGGGAGAGGTTTGGCCGACTTTAAGAAGGAACAGAGAGATGGGAGGAAACAAGTGGATGTGAACTCACTCATTTTGCTACTGGCATTATAGCGCCATTTATTTCCGCTACTGTTCAGATATGGAGGAAGTGGCGGACCAGGCGCGGTCTCGATCGCAGATTATACGCTTTAGCTATCTGGCGCCAGCAGCATCGTGATGCTTCTCGCATACGTGGCTTACATTTTCCTCTAGCTTAAAACTCATCAGCAGTTGTTCGAGCCTCAGGAGGAGGAGGAGGAGAGGAATTTTCTGGTCTAGAGGTAGTGAGGGGACTCCCAGACTTTCAAAAGCACTCGTCTTCCTATTATTCTCTCTTTCACCCCCATCCTTGATTCTTCCGTCATTCGATTGATTAGATTGTTGGGTCCTTATTGAACTTGAAGCTCAATCACCCGGATCTGTTCTAGCTTCTGAAAAATTGGCTATTTTGGCCTCTGTATCTAGACTTGCTGGCATTTGATTGCAGTGAAACATTCATTTATTTCATCTGCCAGCTTGTATAATAGCTGAAAAAAGCCACTCATTTTTTTTTTTCTTCAAATTTATCCCATTGAACATCTACTGTACCTATGACGGTGAGCAGTTTGGGTCTCTGTATGGCTGACTGCATTTCTTGCAACCTTTTCCATAGAGGAAGAACGAGAAGCCCTTGCTGTGAGCATCTTGTGATTGTGGATTGGCTAAACGAACTGCCCACTAAAAAGTGTTTCCCTTTGAGGTGTCAACAGAGCAAAAAGAAGCTCTCCTCTTGTTTTGCTTAGAATTTCAACGACGAGGCCCATTGGTCGGTTCGGTGGGCTTCATCAGACAGCCAGCTACCCACCTCATTGAAGGAGAGCAGGTGTAATAGAAAGTAATGTCACGTGAGATAGACTAAGGGCACAACCTATTGATACTCCTCGACATGATCTTCATATTTCTGACTGTCTGAATGACCTACAGCCTGGTAACCACCTCGAAATTCAGTGGAGGAGAAACAAAGAATTTCCTTATGGTTGGTGGTATGGTGTTGTTGGTCACTTGGAGTCATGCGATGGCAATGTGATCTAATGCCAATGTCACAATAGTGGTACGGTGATATTGGAGTTCAAACAGCATGCCTCAGGTTCACGGTGGAGACATACAGCCATAAATAGGAGAAACCATAGGGAGGAGGGAAATGAAGCAGACGGTTTTTATGGAGGAATCAGAAAGCTTAAAAACAAAAGAGAGATTTCAATGTGGAAGACTCTGTGGCCAACGAAAGTACTGGAGTAGGTTTTTATGAAGTCTCCTATTGGATCTAATTGATCCGAAGACCCCCCATCTTGAAAGTCAAAACAACGGTTATGGTTTTAATTATTTTCTGCAAGGTCGAAGCAACTTGCATAGACTGGCAAGTGCTTAGTATGGGGAAGGCTCCTTCGAAGATAGTAGTTAGGTACACTATAACATCTGGAGAGATCAAAACCAGCCTCCTCTTAACTTCAGTATGGGAAGTGTTGGAAGTTGTATTGTGAGAAGATCACTCAGGTGATTTGGAGCTTCAATCAAGGTCAAAAGACGCAATTTTGGACGAATTTCCAGCTAGCATGCGTGCGGGATTTTTAGCCTGGAAAAAGTAAGACTTCTCAACTTTTGGTTGTTAATTTATGTTTGTTAATTTAGTAACTTGCATTGTCGTAGATTTCTTTGAGCACACTGATTTTGTAATTAGGACTTGTCAATTCATTGTTAAATCCAAAAATACAAAAAAAAGTATTTCTAATTTGATGGCCCAAAATTTGCCATGTATCACTTCTGTAGCCATCGGATTAGAAATAGGTGGAAAATAAAAAAAACCAAGAAAACAAAAATTAAAAATATATATAAATAATATATCAAAAATCCAAAAAATTAAAAAATGGGCCATTTCGACTGGCCAATCATATTTTTGATGAAATTTCCTTTATGATCTTTTCAAAATGACGATTTTGCCCCTCATTGGCAATTGTCTTGAAAAATTCCAGAAAATTCTCAAAAATCTCAAAAATTAGGAAACGGGCCATTTTGATTGGCCAATCCTATTTTTGATGAATTTCCTTCATGATCTTTTCAAAATGACAATTTTGCCCCTTATGGACAAATTGTCTCGAAAAATTCTGAAAATTTCAGAATAATCTCAAAAATTAGGAAACGGGCCATTTCAACTAATCAATGCTATTTTTGATGATTTCCCTTCCTGATTTTCAAAAATGACGATTTTGCCCCTTATGGGCAAATTGTCTCGAAAAATTCAGAAAAATCACGAAAATTAGGAAACGGGCCATTTCGACTAGCCAATCCTATTTTTGATGAATTTCCTTCCTGATTTTTTTAAAATGACGATTTTGCCCATTAAGGGTAAATTATCTCGAAAAATTTGAAAAACTCAGAATAATCTCAAAAATTAAGAAACAGGCCGTTTCGACTGGTCAATCCTATTTTTGATGATTTCCTTCCTTGATCTTTTTGAAATAACGATTATGCCATTTATGGGCAAATCATCTCGAAAAATTTCGAATGGGCAACTCTAGAAAATCAGAAAAATAACGATTATGACGATTTTGCAGAAAATGGGAAATGGTCAATTTTGACTGGCCAGACCCGTATTTTTGTAACTTTGACTCCTATTTCTTCATGAAATGACAGTTTTACCCCTCATGGGCAACTCTAGAAAATCAGAAAAATAATTCAGAAAAATTCTCAGAAATTGTAGGAAATAAGGAATGACCACATTCAACTGGTTTGACCTGTTTCCACTTTCCAATTTTTTAAAAATGGCCATTTAGCCCTTCTGGTCAGTTTAACCCAATTTTTTTCTAATTATCCCAAATGATTTTTCATGAAATAAAAATGGTACCGAAAGGACGTTAGAATAATCTAGCGTAACCAAGTCCCCGAACTCATAATCTCTGGTTCGCAGGAATAAAGTATTTCTCTCGATACTTTATTTAGGTGTCTAATCGACCTACCAAGAACGATTAGTGGCGACTCCAAATGATAAAATCATTTGAACAAAAACCAAAGTTGCGATTCGGTAGGGCTTGGGAGGGTTCATATTAGGTTAATCAATCTAATTAACTTGTTAATCCGTTCACCCGATCGAAAATTAAAATAAAATTTCTTTCAGGTCACGATAGGTACATAGAGAAATGGACTTCGCTTCAGACTAGAAAAGTGCAGTCCCATATATGGAGCCAGAGCGAAAGGAGGAATCAAGTCATCACTCTCTTGAGTTGGTGGCAGTAGTGCATATACCTCTTGGAACTAAGATAAGAATTCCTATGCCTTCTAGATATACTCTGTCACCTAAAAAAATATTACTAGCCTATGGTTTTATCCTTGGGTAGGGTGTAGGAAAATAGGGTCAGGGAATTCGCTCACCGCTTTAGTTGGATACTGATGAGCATCGAATCGGATTGGGATATACCAGTGAATTTGGTTTTGAGTTTATTTCTAGGAGGTATCGTGGATACCGAGGCAGAGGCCGACATGCAAGTCATGGAAGCCAATGAAGCAGAGTTAGTTCCTTCATTGGTTCTAGAGTTTGGAAAGGTGAAGCAAATATGTTTGGCAGCTTGTTGGATCAGTATTTCTCTAAGTATCCCAAGTGACATGCAAATGAGGATATTCAGAATATTCCAAATCAAGATGTCTCTAACCATTTTTCTTGAAGACACCATCAACGTCATCATCAAGTGGCTTGGTGAAGACATCATCCCACCTGTGTAAAGAGGCCCTTTCTTCTCTTTCTCTTTAATGCATGTAAATTTCAATATTTAGATTCCTGCATTGTATCTTTTCTGTAATTTGAATCTTGTTGTTGCATTTCTCATTGAAAAACACCCTTGGATCTCTAAGCATTGGTCCAAGCAATATATGCTGTGATGTGGTCTATTTTACATCTAATAAAAAGTCCCATGAGTTTTATTGAGGACACGTGGGATAAAGAATCAGCTCAATGATGAACTTGACTTCAAATCTTTGAAGCTTGAGGCCTATTTTGCCACATGATTCTTGTTTTCTCAAATGATTTTAGGGGAGTAAGGACATCTGATGAAATGAGGACTAATTCCCTTCTCCTTCCATTCTTAAAATAGCTTTCAAAAAGATTTTTCAAGAAAATTCATGCATTTTTATTGAGTCATAAACTAACCATGCTTGTAATATTTAAGGTATACCATCCCTCATATACATAATAGGTTGCTATGTGCTTAAACCATCATGAAGACTTTTCCTATGGAATTGAAGAAGGGGGGGATGACTAAACGAGAGATTTCAAATGGGATTGGAGCAGATATGACGAATATAAACCCTTGACTATATAAGGCACAATCACTGTTAATCTAAGGAATTCTGAGAATGTGAAGGAAGTAAAAATCGGGGAAAGGTTATCTTCGTAACAAGCATCTCGTCTAATCGAACTTCTTAGAGAATACCAAGATATATTTGCCTGGTTCTATATGGACATGCCAAGTTTGGATCTGAGCATCATCGAGCATTCGCTCCTAGTTAACCCGAATGTTCCTACTAAGAAACGAAAACTTCGACAGACGAAACTAGAATTGTCTTAAAAGATTGAAGATGAAGTAATGAAGCTATTTAAAGTGGGATTTATTGAACTAATCACTTACCTTGAATGGCAACATCATCCCCGTAATGAAGAAGGATGGAAGAGCTAAGAGTCTGTATGGATTATTGCGATCTGAATAAGGCAAGTCTGAAAGATGACTTCCCTCTACCACACATTGATGTCTTGGTTGATAGTACCGATGGTTTTGAGCTATTCTCATTTATGGATAGATTTTTTAAATACGATCAAATCCTTTTGAAAGAAGAATATAAAGCTAAAACCTCATTCATAATGCCATGGGACATTTCTGCTATAAAGTTATGTCTTTTCAATACTGAAAAATGAAAGGACAACATACTAAAGAGCTATGGTGGCTTATTCCATACATGATGCATAGGGAAAATTGAGGTCTATATAGATGATATAATTACAAAATCTAAACCTAGAGAGGATCACGTTTAAGTATTGAGAAAATTATTTGAACGATTCCAGAAGTATAAGTTGAAATTGAATTCCCGCTAAATTCGTATTTGGGACATGATCGAGAAAATCCCTTGGGTTCATGGTGAGCATTGAGGAAATGAAATTGATCCTTCTAATGTTAAGCGATACTAGATATTGGAATCCCCATGACTATCAAAGAAGTATGGAATTTGCTGGAGAGATTTGAAATTACATCACCAAATTATCTATCAATTTTCTAACATAGTGAAGCCATTCTTTAAGCTGTTAAGAAAAGGAGCTAAAGTGGATTGGGATTCCGAATGTCC
>JAGVVM010001777.1:0-14939 GCA_019149425.1 Psidium friedrichsthalianum
CCTCCCCCCCCCCCCGCACTTCAGTACAGACTCCAGAGACTGCCTGCCTCTTTCGCCTCTGAGGCTGAGGCGCTGTGCGTCTCCTCGCGCCGGCCGACGCGATAGCAAAGACGCCACGAGCTCTCCAACCCGCCCCTGCCCCCGCCGCGCGTTAGTTGGTGCGGCCGCGCCCTTGCCCTGACCGGGATCCAGCCTCCGCGACCACAAGTCATCCCCCCACGCGCCCGCCTTTCCCGCTCCCAGGCCCCCCGTCACTACCATTTGTTGCTCCCCGCTGCAGACGGCCAAACACCCCCCCGGGCCGAACCCAGCTGAGCTGCAGAACTCACACGCAGGCAAGTGAGCGGACAAGACGGGAACCATAGCACTCACGTAGAAAATTTCATACACTGACTACTTCCACTGGTCGAGTGGAGGCCCGAACGATGGTGGTTCTGACGTGCACCAGCAGACCGAAAATGACACCGGGGGACACGGTCAATGGAAGGACGGAACCTTTGCTAGGTCAAGATTGATTCCTGGCCTAAAAAATGAGAAGAAATGGAGTGAGCGAAAGTCAACGCACCAGAGTGACAATGGTCCTTGGAGGCTCACGGCGTCGAGGGCGATCATGGCGCCATGGCGGAAAGCGCTATGCAAGACTAAGTGACAATGAGAGTGGCTCAAGAGACCTACATAAGTTGAACAAGGCGGAGGAGACATTGGCGAATGCGTCGCGAACAACGGTTACGAATAGCGGACCGGCGGCAGGGAGTTCAACTCTCCAGGACTAGCCTTTGGCCAACCTAGATTCATGAAAATCTAGCAAACTTTCCAAACTACCTACCTTAGATATTTTCGAATACCAAGGTTTGTATGGATACACGGGGAGAAAGGAGCGGTCGATTTGGACATTGAACAAGCCAAACGGCGATTTACCTCCAGCGTATGCGCAGGGAGGAAATCCAGAGAGAGAGAGAGAGAGAAGGAGAGAGAGAGAGAGAGGAGAGAGGAGATGAGAGAGAGGAGAGGAGAGAGACAGATAGGGTGTGTGGCCGACCGAAAATATGAGAAGAAAGAGAGAGAGTGAGCTTCCTGTATTCTTGAACCTGTGAGTGGTGAGTAGGTGAAGTTAAGTGAGTGAAATGAGGGAAATGATAGAGCTGATGGCATTTGGACTTGAGTAATTAACCAAGTGATTTGATGGTGATTTGATTGAGATGAATTGACAAGATCTTGATTGATATGAGGATTGATGTTTGACCATCGATGAGACATTGTCTCAGGTTTGTGTAAAAATACACTAAATCGACTGAGGGCGCAACGATCTCAGGACACGCCTCCCGCTAAACTGGGACATCCTTCCTAAACCACAATATTCTACTGACTATCGAGGGATCCATCGACAAAATTGGGGGTGAAATGGTCATCCCGCAAAGTACTGTCTTATTTCTTAAATTCCAGAGCAAACAGTCAACTACTGAACTATTGGGACGACGTCTAAAATTTCCAAATGATATTACGAGAGTTAGTTGTCCAAGTTCGAAATTGTTTCAGACCAAATCACTAGATAACAACTTCAGTAAAATACTCATATTAACGAAGCGGCTATTAGGAAGTAATAGGTAGCATTCCCTTTGGTTAGTCATCTCGAGTTGATCATGCTCGAGGGAGGATTAACTAAAGTGCAGCTTTGAAATACATCCATTATTATTACAAATCTCGGAAAATGAGTCAAATTTTTAGAATGTCACAAACTGTGCTAGCTGTAAAGATGACATAAAGTCAAATATGGTGTTACTTTTATGTTAGTAGCAAAGAGTTGAATCATCACGAAAAAGAGACAAAATATAATATAAGATTAATCCTGTAAACTGCAAAAAGATACATGCTTGTTTGTCGGTACCAGACTATTTAGCGCCAGAAATCATTAGGAGTTGATCTAGTTGAATTTTGGATAGGCCTATACAGTTATATTGTGATAAATAATTATAAGTGTTATTTATTACAACAACAAAGGTCTTTCAAGGGTCACTCATTTGGTGATCATTTTTTTACTATAAAGACGTCAGTTCACAATGGGTGACATTACAATAGAGCTATTTTCACAGATGATATCTTTGCATATCCGCTAACTAAAGGTATTCGCCCTTAAATTTTGTATGACATGTCATAGCATGGGTTAGAAGCATCATGGAATGTGATGTTTAGTGGGAGTATTTTGTTTTTTTTTGCTCTCTTAAACTCAAGGTATTGTGTAAAACTTGCGAGTAAAGACTAGGGGTATTCATTTATTATTTTTTGACGATATATCTTGTTACACCATAAAGTAAAGTTAACAATAAGAATAAGACATATGTGTGTTCGTTGGAACAATAAAGATATTCTCTAGTTTTACATAAGGTTTTGTGACACTTAAGGAGAGAGAATGTTGGCTAACAAAGGGGATGACACTAAGTATCACTCTAGATGAGGTATTATCTATATGTCATTATCATATTGAATCCATATTAGTATAGTTAAAAGCACTTGTAACCATGGATAGCTCTATGTCTGTTGATGCATTTACCGCCATGATTCGGTGGTTGAGACTTCATAGGATTTGATTGACTATTGAGAATTATCTTTAGACCAACATAAAAGTGCACATATATAGTACATTTCCAATTAATGTAGCTCCCGTGGAAGAATGTAAGAGTTTTTATGATGTGAGCTATATTAATTGACATTATAATTTACCATTTTATGGGATTGGTCAAATAAGGTGAGATATAAATACCTTTAATTAATTTAATATGGGTTTAGCTTGTATGGGCCGAGTAAAGCCTGGCCTGTAATGAGAGGGTATGTGACTTATATTGACACCTGATTTTTAATCACATTTTCTCTTAAGGAGAGAGAATGTTGGCTAACAAAGGGGATGACACTAAGGTATCACTCTAGATGAGTTATTATCTATATGTCATTATCATATTGAATCCATATTAGTATAGTTAAAGCACTTGTAACCAAGGATAGCTCTATGTTGGTGATGCATTACCGCCATGATTCGGTGGTTGAGACTTCATAGGATTTGATTGACTATTGAGAATTATCTTTAGACCAACATAAAAGTGCACATATATAGTACATTTCCAATTAATGTAGCTCCCGTGGGAGAATGTAAGAGTTTTTATGATGTGAGCTATATTAATTGACATTATAATTTACCATTTTATGGGATTGGTCAAATAAGGTGAGATATAAATACCTTTAATTAATTTAATATGGGTTAGCTTGTATGGGCCGAGTAAAGCCTGGCCTGTAATGAGAGGGTATGTGACTTATATTGACACTGATTTTTAATCACATTTTCTCTTAAAAAAATAAAAAAAAATCTATAAAAAATTCATAAAATCAAAAAATCAACTTTGGAGACCTTGGCCAAGTCTAGGGAACCAATTATGACCAAAAAATAAATTTTCATATTTTCAGCATTTTATTTTCAAAAACTCATAGAAAATCAAAAAACAATGGAAAAAATTGCAAAATCAACTTTGGAAGCCTGGCCAAACCTAAGCAACCATCTTTGAACAAAAAATAATTTTTCATATTTTTCGTTTTTTAATATTTTTCAGAAAATAGAAAAAAATGCTTGAAAATTAATAAAAAAAAAAATAGAAAATAGCATTGGAGGCCAAAAAAAATGGTGGTCATCATTTTGCCCAAACAAAATTCATAAAAATTAATTGGAAGTGGGGTTTACTTTGTTAATCACATTTTAGATTAGTTGCAAACAAAATTATAGAAAATCCATTTCAGCTCGTTAGTTTGATTTTTGCATTTTTACATTTTTTGGAGTCGTGACATTATCCTCTAATAGTCCAAATTTTCATCTTGGCCCAATTGTACCCGAAATGACCAAGTGTTATGTGGGCTGCTGAAGCATTCATCGAGCAGCGTCAACTGTCAAGTCGTCTTTGAGTGAATCTGAAGCTTTAATGGTGGCAAAACTCCAGCTTCTGGTGGTTTCTCTTCATCTGCAATCTCGCCAATTTTTGGATTCGAGTTCAAGTTCGCCGGCGATTCTCCACATGAGGGTGCTCTTCATCTACCTCCTCCTTCCGTTGAAATGCTTCCCTCGGAGGATCCAGAAAACGTCAAGTATACTGTGGAGCCTGTAATCTGGGAGAACTCACGTTGCTTAAAGGCCGGGTCAACACCCAGGAGGTCTTTTTTCTTGTCAAATTCGGACTTGGTGCCTGGGAAATATGAAGGAGGATTGAAGCTTGGGAAGGTTCGATAGATTTAGTTAAGGCCCTCCAACCAGAAATCCAAGCTAGCATTTATCATTTAATGGAAAGAAAGTCCTAGAGGTGGCTTATAATTTCAGCTTGATGCGGTCATGGACTTCCGGTAATCTTTGCATCCTCAGAGTAGGGTGCTCCTACGATTCACCTACAAGACTTCAATGCTGAGGTGTTGCGATGTCTAACCCATTCCAAACGTGGTGATTGGAAAGTTGTCCATCAAGTTCTTCCACACTTTAAAGATAATGAAGAAAGATAATGAAGAGGTCCCAAATGGAGATAGTGGCTCTTCCTCAGGGGGTTAGGATGTTATTTAATGGCCGAGACAGCGTATTCAATCTCCTCTCTCCAAAGTCTGCATGAACGTGTGAAGAAGGTAGAATGACACTTTCCTTGAAGCAATCATGTTGCTCTTCGATGATGCATCCTTGATTCAAGAATACTTCTTTTCAGAGGATAAGAATGCTAATCTTCAATCTCCAACCATAAGTGGAACTGAGCTAAAATGGGTCGAAAGATTCAAAATTGGCAATATTGTAAAGGAAAAAGGAATCTGAGGCAATTTGCATGAAAAGGAAGAGGACAGTTCATAAGGAGTTTCATTGACAAAAGGGTCCAGAATTGAAAGGAAAGGTTATGGTGGTCATTCAATTGATACAAAGCCACACACTCTTCATACATGGCACAGGGATGTGACAAAAGAAAATCAGAGAAAGGGAACGAAAAAAAAAATCATGAAGGAATTTTACACACAGAAGAGCACAAGATGAATTGGGAGAGAGAAACCAGTCAAAATTCCTCCACAGCTTAGGGCATAAGGAGACAAATCGGTGTCAACAGAGAGAGTACCATTCAGTGAACAAAGCTCTGTCACATGACTTCTCCAGCAGGTGTCCCTCTCACTATGAGCAACTACTATCGGTTTCAACATAAATCAATAGAGTGATTGAGTAGATCACCATCTCGAGTACTTGGCTGTTGTCGTGCCGTTAAATCCAGTTGTTCGAAGTTGAAGTTTTCATATGAACCACCCCATATTTGAGGCTCAAAAGTTGCTAGCATGGTCGAGTGCAATTCGAATTAGAAAGTCTATCTTCGAAGATTTTGGGAGCTGGCAACTTCCAGACTTGGTGTCTTTTGCGAGCAACATGATATTCTCTTCTATTCAGCATCGGCATATGATTTTCCAACGTGGGTTCTAAAGATCCCTATCGGATTTTTGGAGTTTGTAGTTTAGGTGTTCATCAGCTACTACGTCACTGGATTCGACCCAAATGTTGGAAGGTTTTTTTTTAAGCAGCATCTTTTGCTTGTGCTCGTTAACCAAATGTCCTCTGGAGTGTTTCGATTGATCGCAGCACTTGGGAGAACCTGATTTGTTGCCAACGCATTCGGGTCCTTTGCTCTGTTCGCTCTCTGTGCTTTGAGCGGAGTCGTTCTTTCCTAAAAGGACGTGAAGAAATGGTGGATTTGGGGCTACTGGACAAATCCTTTAATGTATGGGCAGAGCACAATAGTCATTAACGAGTTTTTAGGGTCGAGTTGGGATAAGAGCAGTCCCATCATCACCAACAGGCCATCATGAAAAGAGGAGGCACACCGATCATAAAAAAGGCGGAGTATCTTGGCTTGCGATTTGCTAGATGGGTGGATTTATTTTATTGTTGAGACCCACGAACGGCTTTTCCTTCTTTTGCTCATCCTTAGAGCTTCATCAATATGTATACAGTCACAAAAGAAAAAGTGAAGTGATGGCAATTGGAGAGGAAAGGAAAGAGAGGAGCAACAACATTGAGAGGACATTTTGAGTGGCAACCGATGGTAACGGCCTTTCATGGTAATTCCACCGAAAGGCCACTCCACTTTCACTAAAAAAGTGTCACCACTCAGCAAAAGAAGAGACAAAAAGAAGAGAAATCATGAGAGGGGGTAGGAGAGGAGGTGGTAGCAGATCTAAGACCTTTCGACTGCAGATCTGATTCTTGGTCAATCCAGAGAGAGCAATATAGAAATGGAGAAAAGCAGAGGAATAAACAAATAATGGGGGGCGAGCAGACTTCTTCCTGGTTTGATCTCACCAAGCGGTGACTCAGCACCGTGGGAAGTACATGCCCGCATTGGCAAAAGCATCCCGAGCTACTCCCCTGCTGGAGTTATTTATGTGATGACCCATGACTCGATTGGTCTTGGAGAGGACGGGTTAACCTATCAACCTATTGAGCACTTGGCCAGCTCCCGAGCTGTGCCCAATATTCTAATACTTCGACCGGCTGATTGGAATGAAACCGTGGACAATTCTTCCCGCAATAAGCCCGATGTCATCTTGATTTACACTGGTTCAGAGTTGGAACTTGCTACGAAAGCAGCAAATGCACTAAGGTCGTGGCACAAGGAGAAGGGAGGGAGTTTAACAGAAGAGAGCTAAAAGAGAAAACGCAAAGGGGAAGTCCTTTCCTTCCTTCTCGAATAAAATAGTCTTCTTCCATGGAGAGAATATTTTATTCAATTCTTTACAGGAACTTCTTGATGCAGATCCACCGGTGTTCAAGAGCACATGCATTCATGGCCAATCCTCACTCACTCCTGCGCATACACAGGCGCAAGCTTGGCTCCTCTTCTCTCCCATGGACCCTTCTTTTTCTGTTCTCTGTTTGCCTTCCCACACCCAGCACACCAATCCTCCTGAATTCGGCTATGATTAATGTTTGTTGACAGCACCGCTTTACATTCTGTGGCCTTTGTTTTCCTTTATGTTCCCGTGCACTTTCTTGTGACCTAGGCTGTAACTTCTTTTGAGGAGTAAGACAGTGGAAAATTCAAATGGAGCAAAGGGCAGGGGAGGAAGGATGTCCTCTGGTCTCAAGATTGTGTTTCTCGAGGCTTTCTATCTGTTTCATTTTCTGCATAAATGTAGTTGTAGTAAATCGGATGACCACACATTAGCAAACAAGAGAATGGATGCTATTTTTCTAAGATATCCCCAATTGGGTCTCCTCAGCCCCCCACTTCCTCTTCTTGCACCTTCACCATGGCAAGAGGTACTTTGCCTCGGAAAGGTTGCTTTTCCCTCATCCCAAGGAGATGCAATGGAAGCTAGCTGCAAAGGGTAGGCACATGGTAACAATTGCGGATCCTCATGTCAAGCATGACAAGTCATACCACATACGCAAAGAGGCCTCCATAAAAGGCTATGATGTCAAAGATGCCTCTGGAAACGATTTCGATGGTTGGTGTTGGTCCGGTTCATCCCCATACAACGACGTTTTAAATCTAGAAATCCTTGAAGAATAAATTAAAGCCAAGTGCTCTTTTCATTTCTCTGGTTTTAGACACAAATTAGCACAAATTTTTCTACACTAACTTTCACCATGTTTTATGTCGAATAGCAGCCTCGTATTAATGGTGAATCCTACGGAAGTGCAAAATTGGCTTAGACGAGCTCCTAAGTGCGCACAAATTTCTTAGCTAATCTGTCTTCAAGTTTTGGCTCGAATTGTCGAATTAATTTGTTGTATCTTTAGTTTAAAAGATCCGAACCCCAGATCGTGATAGGCTTTACCTCCTACTTGGGGTGTGAAAATCTCTTGTACTCTACTTTCTGCAGTTTAATTTCTGCACTATCAAACCCCAGAATGAGTAGGTTGAGCCATCTGCTGGAGATTCTTTATTTATTACTTTATGTACTCTACTTTCTGCAGTTTAATTTGTGCACCATCGAATCCCAGAATTGGTAGACCGAGCCACCTACTAGAGGTTCTTTATTTACTGCTTTTTGTACTCTACTTTCTGCAGTTTAATTTCTGCACCATCGAATCCCAAAATTGGTAGGCCTAGCCACCTGCTGGAGGTTCTTTATTTACTGCTTTTTGTACTCTACTTTCTGCAATTTAATTTCCATATTATTAAACCCCAGAATGAGTGGGCCAAGCCACCTGCTGGAGGTCGTTACACTGTACAGAAATCGTCAGCTCACTCCCTCTTTCGGCTTTAGGGAATTTTTAATACTTATCTTCATATTCTGCTATTTATATCGCATCTTCTAATATTGCGTTTATATTCAAAATATTTTACATCATCAGTCTCATTTAATTTGAAAATACCATAAAATGTTATTCATGTGCATTTCACATAGTATAGCTCATGCATACTTTGCCATGCCGTATATGTATTTGTATTGCAATTTTCTGTATTTTTCAATCCGAACCCCAAGTTGCGATAGGCTTTGCCTCCTACTTGGTGGTGTAAGAATCCCATGTATTCTGTTGAATGGTTTTGTAATATGTTTGCCGTATTCGTATGTCACGTACGCATGTCACATACGTACGTCGTATCCACATATGCACCTATGTATATCGTATCATATGTCACGTACGTACGTCGTATTCGTATTGTCATTGATTCATGCATATTCATCGAAAAAAATTTCAAAAGAAAAATCTCAAAGACTAGGAGATAGGCCATTTTGACTGGCCAATCCTAGTTTTAAAGATCTTCCCTCCTAATCTTTTCAAAATGACAATTTTACCCCTCATAGGTAAATTATCTTAAAAAATTCCAAAGGACTCAGAAAAATCTCAAAAATTAGGAAACGGGCCATTTCGACTGGCCAATTCTATTTTGATGATTTTCTTTCCTGATCTTTCTAAAATGACAATCTTGCCCCTTTTAGGCAAATTGTCTTGAAAAATTTCAAAAAATTCAAAAAACCCCAAAAATTAGGAAATGGACCATTTCGACTGGCCAATCCTATTTTTAATGATTCATTCATATATCACATTCACATGTCTGCGTCCGTATGTCGTATTTACGTGTCCACGTTCGCATGTAACGTACGTTTACGTTTGTATGTCATATTTGTATATTCATGCTCGCATATTCATGATTGCATGTCCGCATTCGCATGTATACATTCGGGTGTCTATATTTGCATATTCATGTTTTGCCCATCCATGCACCCATTACCATCCATGCATTCCATTTAAAAAGTGAAAATACAAAAAAAGATCACCTCACTAAAGCCTTAGGAGTAAACCAAGTATGAATTGCCAAATTAGGATATCTATAAAATTAAGCTACCGAAAAGGCATTAGTTTTAATTAACTAGGGCAATCAAGTCCCCGAACCTCTGATTCGTAGAAGTAATTCAGTTCTCCAGCTAATTTACTTAGGTTTCTAATCGACCTACCAAAAATGATTAATGACGACTCCAAATTGTAAAATCATTTGAACAAAAATCAAAGTTGCGATTCGGTAGGGCTTGGGAGAGTCTGTATTAGTTTAGTCAATCTAATTAACCTGATAATCTATTAATCTGGAAATTTTCATTTCCATCGATCGAAAATTTTTAGGGTCGCGACAACTTAAAACTCTATAAATAGTTCTTAAGTCTCTCCTTTAACCCTAGTGCACAACCATAAGCAACAAGTAATGAGAGGTGATCTCATTGAGCCAGTAATACATAGGGTATCAGAGGATAGACACTTGAATCTTGGATCGTCGATATTCCAAATCAAGAATGATAGATTCCAAATCCAGTGCTCAAATCTATTTTTACTCCATTATTGTGTTTTAGATTCTAGCTTAGAGGTCTTGGGATGCCATTTTTGCGGCTTACAAAAAGAAGATGGAGTAATTGAGGAGAGAGAGTAACATACAGGAGAGAGAGTCATTGGAGGAAAGAAAAGAATCTAAAAAATGAGCCCAAACTAGAGACATGGCGATCACTGAATAAAGTGACCTACTGCTAATGTGGCAAATTAGGCCTATATGATATTTTCTCAGCAAAGATGCGTGCATGTGATGCCGCGTCCCGTTATTCGAGGTTAGGAAAATAGGTAAAATAAAGCAATGGACTAATTAAAATAAACTAATGACATTGATGCTATAATTCTTCTCATAAAAGATGCAACATGCATCGCTCCTTATAGCATGATTTGTGTTCTCCTCTCATTTTATTTTTTGTGTGAAATAGGGAAATTTCTTATTGTTCAACAACCAATGAACTCTCTAGTAAAGAAATCAAAAAATTATAAAATTGAAAAAAAAATCCTTTTTAATTATATAGGTTTTGCAAGAACATATAAATTTTCTTAAACCTTTCAAAAGAAAGAAAAAAAATGGGTCATGAAAAATATTCTACTTTCAAAAGGATTAACAAAAGAACTTCCCCAAAGAAACCCAAACCACCATAATTTTTTTTTTTTGCTGTTCAATGATGTCGGCCCCTTTACTCGTGATGATTGTTGGAATTGTGGCGTTGGAAGCTAGTTCTGGTTCAGGGAATCTTCGGCCTCCAGCGGACCACACGCAGGTTTTGACGACGTTACTATTACACCGGCCGCTGCTTCTTCCCCTTCACCACAAATGGCGTGAAGCTCGTCAATTTCGTGCAACAGCAGGAGACTAAAACGAAAGGGAGTACGGAGGACCTATTGGTTGCCTCGCCTGCTCATCTGCCACTTAGCCACTGGTGCAGCGATGGAGCACCGTGTAGGGACGAGGGAGGAAAGAAGATCAAACTGCGTTCCCAGATGGAGATGAGAGACAGAATGAGATTTTGCCTCAGTGTACGGCTGTGAAGAAGGCTTTAGAAGACGGATGAGATTTTGCCTCACTTCGAACCGAGTGAGATGTTCCCCAGCAGTGTTGAGATGGCTTGGACGAAGAAGATGAATAGTGAAGAGATGAAAGAAAATGAAACTGAAAATGTTTTTGGACGAAAAGGCTCCTGACTCTGCCATTCGAATGAGACAGGGGCCATTTAGAACCCTCTTTGAGAAAACGGCCTCACTTCAAGCCTTTATTTGTAATTTTTTCAAGATAATATTATTGCACACTGTCTCGGAATAGGACCTCCCAGAACAATAAAGAAAATGTCCAAACTAAATTTTCGAAGGTGCAATATTGGGCAAATGGAAAAGAAATATGCAGATGGGACGTGACACGCAAAAACACTGCCTTCAGCAGAAAATGCTAAGTTATACGAAAATACATATATCATGTAATGGTAAGCCTAATGCAGAAAATGACTACTATGTATATTGTGCAACTTGTTCTCCTAAAATGCTAAGTTATACGAAATTAAATCTACCCTAAACGGTGTAATTGTGGAAGCTTAGTCTAAGTGCAACATCCTAAAGAGATCTTTTCAATCTCTTATAATGTAAAATGAATCCTAATATCCCTAACATTTATGATGTAAATTGTTTTTGGTCAGTCCATATGAAATGCAAATGTGGAATTCAACACGCAAATATGAAACAAAACAAGTAACTCTAAAATATGCATCGTAGCACTTATTCATGGAAAGCCCTAATGCAACAAAAGAACAATGTTATTATACAAGACGAAAACCCTATTCTGTTACGTAATATAAATATGCCTAAATATGAATATTTCTATCAATGTACATAAATATTCCGTGATCACAAGTTGAAGATGCACTCATACTGGTCGTCTAAGAAAGCTATCTTGAAAGTTGATGATCAATCACGAGTTCTTCATAATATGTCGAGACTTCTTTCGAATGTTGAAAAGGTTCAAGTGATTAAAAGACGATAGACATGATCTCATATCACACAAAACTATCAATTATAAAATAAGATTGTAGATACAGCTGGCTTTGCTGTCAAAAATCCCAACCTAGCGTCGCCAAAAGGGCAACCAAACTCGATAGCTGTCACCGGAGAGGCAGCATGGAGAGGTGGAGCAGTGGTGGTTGTGGAAAAAAAACCTAGTTCTCTTGATGTATGCTCTCTTGAGAAATCCTATTCGACTCCATCCTACCCCCTCCTCTAAGATATTTTTATCCATGCTATATACCCTATATCCCCATTAAGCAAATCTTGAACATCAACCAAATATATGATAGGATAAAACATATCTTATCTAAATTTTTTATTCTAACAACCAAATGCAGTCTTAAAGTTATAGCCTAGGAAGGACAATAATGAAAAGCACACAAATTAAATAGCTATTAACCAAACTTAAAAATACTAAAAAGACATGAAAAGAAAAAGACCTTACTAAACCGAGATGGATAGATGACTAGACTGAGAGTTAACCATGGGTTAGTCAATCCTAAGAGACATGGGAAACCCATTTGATAGCATTTCGTGCGCAAGTCTTGAAAGGGGATCGGGTTAAAATTCTTGAACAGTTACATGGCAACTTACAAACAATGTTAGGGAGTTTTGAGACGTTGCAGGGGCCCAGGGAATAATTACCTTTTTTTTTATTTAAAACAGCATGCCCACCTTGGCCGAAGATTTATAATCGATCATGGATAGGCCATGACAAGAATGGGTCGTGGCTGCTGGGTTGTGGATGTGGACCGTGCGGTCGTGGCTGACCCATATGACCTGGCCGTGACATGGCCAATGCCTCATTGTAGCTGAGCCCACAACGTCACCGTCATGGCTTGGTCATGGCTATTGGCTAGGCCGTCACTTGTTAGTGGCCCAAATTTGTCATTTGAGAAGCTAGACCGGCCAGGATCACTTCGGACTATTTCTTTGATAATATTGCTAGAGAAACGTATGGTGGAAACTATTTTTGGTAGGAGTTAAATTCCAATTACGCAAAACTATCCAACAATGATTTTTTGAGGCGAAAATTTTGCTGTCAACACATGACTTAGAACAATTTGTAGGCCACACGCGTGATGTGAACAAGTGATATTCAACCAAATACACCAACCATGAGAATCTTTGGGCAAAAAGTATTGCTACTTGCCATAATACATTATAAGCTAGTGAGCAGGACCTGAAAATTGATGAATTTGCTCAACTATGTAGTAAATTTTTGTCAGTACTTGTATAAGGGAACGGCAATCGATTTTTGAAAATATCAGCTTTTAACTAATTTAGAAGACAATTGTGTCACTATATCTAATCTTCAATTAAAGATGAGAAGAAGCACATTCATGCTTTATATCTGTAGAAAGATAGTGCAAGAGAGCAGCTTGCAGTAAAGCAAAAACATGGGAGAAAGAAAACAAGAAAATGGTGAAAAGAAGGCAGATTGAAAAAAACATGAGACCTTGCATTAACAAGAGAAAATTGAAGTATGACAAAGCACTCTGAATGTATACTTTCAGAAAGGATAATTTTATTCAATTAAAGTAACACTAGGTTCATATAAGAACAATCCATAGAGCACCATTAGACCATATATCTTCTTAACGCTAGGAGCCTAGTCTAAAAAGTTCCAAAAACAAATAGGAAGATGAAATTATGCAGTTGAAACTCATAAATCAGATGGGACTCTTAGTACATATAGCTGAAAGCATATCAACCAAACCATCTCGTGACAAACTAGTCGACCAACTTAATCTAGGGATGAGTTTCTCCATAGAAGACCGTACTTTACACATTAATTCTAATGGTACTACTTTTGGCATGGTGGTTCCTGGGCCTTTCATGTCAATTTCTTCTTCACTAACTCTTTTCCAATCAAAACACTGAATCAACAAGCCCAACGTCCACCCCATGACCCGCTGAGCCAAGGGTGCACCGGGGCTGCCCCTCCGTCCTAACCCGAAAGGCACAGTATTAGCTTATGTTGCTTTTCGCCGCCACTACCCTCGAACCTCTCGGGTTTGAAGCTCAATGGGTCCTCCCATAAGTCAGGATCTCTGTGAATGGCCCATGCATTCACTATTACTATGTGTCGCGTGGAACAAAGTATTCTCCTATGGTGCAATCGGCTGATGATGCGTGTGGGAGGAGAAGTGGCGCCGTTGTTGTGTTCAGTCGAAGGGGTTCAGAGATGATGCATTGAAGGTAAGGTAGCTTCGAAACATCCGATTCTTCTAACAAACTATCTTGGCCAATAACAGAATCAATCTCATTTTGGGCTTCTTTAGCTTTTCAGGATTGTTTAGTAAATTTGTCATTATCCATTCTAATGTAAGTGATGATGTGTCTGTTCCGGCAGCTAACAAAACCTGCACATTGTGTAAGAAAGTTACAGAGTAAATCAAATTAGGAGATGGAGATAATAAGACTTCAAATGACAATAAGAATACTCGCAATAAGACTATCTAGAAGAAATGGAAGGAGCACGGTACTTTTAATATTAAGTCAAGAAAGAAAAATCAAACCCATGTCATTTAACACACGCTCGCCAGTAATGAATATAATCCTTTCTGCAAATCATTTTCTTAATTTCTTTCCAATGATAAGACTAGTTTGGATCAACCCCGTTGTAAAATAATCACTACGAATAATTGGTATATGGTCGTCTAAGTGCTTAAACATATACGATCCATGGAGAAAATCTAGGGAAAGAGTCGAGGAGTCCCAACATGATATTTAGATTGACATTTGTACCGATGGTCCCAAATGCCGTGCCCAATATGCAATTAGTAATTAAGCATTTGAATGGCCCAGCATCCACAGCCACAGAATCAGCCCAATCTCAGAGATATTTGACAGTACATGTGGGAAAAGACGACACCAGTGACTGCAACTATTGGCGACACATTTCTCCCGGTAAAAATAGTAATATCTAGGATTTTTAGTATATTTGAGATGAAAGTGCGACGTATTTTTGTCCATTGAAAAAAGAAACCTAAGATTTTTTATCATGATTGTAAGTATAATTATCATTTTGTGGTGGAGGTGCATTCTAAATCTTCCAAACAGATGCCCTTTTGATCATGCAATCCGT
>JAGVVM010001778.1:0-41482 GCA_019149425.1 Psidium friedrichsthalianum
CCTACGCTAGGGATTAGTAGTGAGCGTTATGTGAGCGCTATATATACATACGAACTCACGTCATGTTTCTACTATACAGCTTTATTGCGAAAATATACACATACACATCCACCTGTATCGCAAACCGAGGCTTTGGGTCGGTTGGCAGCCGTTCTTGACAACTGACACAGCAGATACAAGGCTCATCAATCATGACCTACAACTTAAAAGCAGTACGGCAATATATGATTGGCAAATAAATTATGATCAAGTAAATAGGCCGTGTGCGTATACATCTTTTGGGCTCACTATCATTGGGGTAACCAGGAACATGAATTGGCTAAAAATGCCTGTCGGGTTGATTTGTTATGCTCTGAAAAAAAAAAAAACGGCATGACATCCTGACCTATGTCTTCTATCCGTGTGGTTTTGTTGGCACGTGTGTCGTTCAGATCTAGCTATCGTGCTATTGCACGATGAAACTCACATCATTCAATCACCAATGACCTAAATTTCACTCACAATTAAAGTGCCAAATATGGTGGCTTATCACGTAATGAATTCGATGTAATATTTAGCGTGTTTATCCTTTCACAGTACCCGTCCTCGATCATGACTTTTGTGGTACAACCTCTTTAGACAGGGTCTCTGGCTGCATCCGACTGACTGCCACTTCTTCACGACTTGCGGTACATTCCTTGCTCTTGTGACTACGATTATGTCGTATATTGGTATCACGAATGCTGGTTATGAGCTTCACATCTAAGGCTTCCACGTCATACGAAACTGGGCTATTACCTCTCTCTCTTCCACTGATTCCCAATGAAAATTAATGGTCTACCATGCGTGTGACACCATCTCACGGAGACAGACCCCTGAGCTATGAGAGCAATCATTCGTCGCTGAGCGCAGATTGGGTAGGAGACAGATCCGAGCTGGGACTCCGTCACTGCCTTCAAGAAGTTACCATCGAATGTTTTATAGTTACGCTTGTTTCGGCAGCTGTACTTCACTGTGCGGGAGGGAATTATATCGAAAACAGGTATTCACAGCACACTTTTCATTCTATAGGTAAGAGATGTACAGTTGAACTTTAGGCGCGTGTCGCCCCTCCACAGAAACTCAAAACACTCATAGTACATCATCATGGCTGCCTCTATAGTTCCATGCTCGGGCGGATTGCTCTGAGACTCCTACTTGCCTCTCATTGTGAGTCGCCGTATCAGAACCGCTGCCAATCACATAATAGGACTTCACCTATACTCGCACTTGGTTGTGACATAGGACCATTGCATCAAACATTTAGGTGGTGGCAAAGTTTCTTTCTGTGCCCTCGCAGCGTCTATCAAGATAATGTAAATATACTGGGCACTATATTTATATTTTCGCATAGCTCATAGTGCGACAGCACCCAGATAATGGGCATAGATTTGTGATTACGCGTGCGATTACTGGTAGTCCTGACTATTCTTCTTTACGTCTGCAGGCTTGTCGACTTTGACTTCACTTTGTACGCCACGGTTTAGGACCCTTAACTTTGTCTGCTGACAGTATTGATACAAGCTCTCGGAATATTTCGATTGATGCATGGTTCCCCAGCTTCTTATAGTGGTGATCTCTGTGTTCAACGAGGAGAAGAGGAATATCTCACATAGGGCGGACCAGGCAATCTGTATCAAGTGCATTGTAAATATGACTCTCATAGGCGGATGCGCTACTCCGTAGAGAAGAAAGACACTTAGACTTACTGAGTGCTAGATACACGACTGGCCTGTTTTGATAACTAGTATTAGCCGTGATCTCTACTACCCCAATGTCTTCGTCACACAACTATAATGTTGTGCATCTAGTATTAGCTTTACTGCCTAGCCCTGTCATTTGACATTCAAATTATCAACTTTTTTCCAGCATTGTTTCTCGAAATCAACACCTATTATTAAAATAATTTAATCACACGATAATTTATTAGTTGATGTTATCACGACATATATACTAAAGTTCCGCTCTTATTTTTTTAAAAAAAATTAGCAACTCTTACTTATCCACTTTAACAACATCTGTCTTGTTTTGTTATAAAAAGTAACTAACGATTTCATAATTATATATCAAAACTTATTCTGGATTGTGCTTCTTTGTAGATAAAATCCGTGTGCTACTGCTTAATTAGTTTAGTGTACTAGCAAGACACCCAGTTACATTTAATGCAAAGGTGGTCAAATAACAAGTTAGTTACACATGGACCAGGTTGAAGATGATATCATGTCTTCTTGGATGGTTGCTTCCGTAGTTTAAGGCATTAACTGTGTGCTGATTTAATTTGAAAAACCGCGTCTCACGTGGAGAAAAGGGAAGAGCTACTTCTATGTGATTGAGTTTCGAACGTGCGTCAAATGCCACATATAGTCGTCTAGCGTAGCTGTGTTTTTTCCTATCTTCTCGATATGTTAGTGTAATTACAACAATTCCTGTATAGTTCGATTTCTTGATTTTTGAGTTTTCCAATTTTCTTTGAATCATATCTAATAAGTTATTTGCCGATTTTCGGTTGTCTACTTTTCTCAAAGGTAATGGGATATATACTTTGAACCTAGAAATATAGCCAACCATACAGTGCAATTCTCTTTCGCTCTAAGAAAACCTTTACATTTTAACTTTTTGAGGTACTTGTTTGGCCTGACAATCTCTTTTTTTCCGACTCTCTCTATAAAAATACTGTTTGTAGTTACTTTGGCCTAGGCAATTCTCTTTGTCTTCTTCCGGCCCTTTTTTTTTTCTTACACTTCCCCATTTTACGTTTGTCTTTTTCTCCCTATTTAGTTTCAGGCTTTTCAAGATCCATTTTCCAGTCTTCTAACGTCTTGAGAGGCATACTTCTCGGGAGTTATATGTACCTTCTACTAGAACTACGAACTTGAGTCATCTGCTGCATTTCATAAAGCTATTATGTTTAATACATATCACTAGACCCGAGAGCGAAAACACTAATTGCACTACGAGTGAATTGTACTATTATGGGTTTGGGTCATTTGGCCAAAAGCACACTATATCCAGATATTCAAAAGGGATCAGCAAAAAACATCATAGTCTACACATGAATCTGAGCGCTCTCTTACATCTTCTCCAGAATCCATCGTTCGTTCTACGAGGTTGACTCCGAGTCCCTCCTATGAGGTTACACTCCGAGTCCCTCCTTAACTGCCTCAGTTGTCTCTTCTTACAGACTCGGCATCCGTTCGTTCCTTGGGTTGACTCTCCGATTCCCATCCTTTACAACCAGCCTCAATCTCTTTCTCTAGATCCATCGCTTCGTTCTCGAGGTTGACTCCGATTCCTCTCCTTCACTCTCAGTCTCTTCTCACCCAGATCATCGTTCGTTCTCGGAAGGTTGACTCCAGTCCTCCTTGAGGTTGACTCACAGAGGTGGGCCTTCCTTACACGCCACTTCATTCCCTCTTCTCTAGACTTCTAGTTCGTTCTCGAGGTTGACCTCCGAGTCCTCCTTACGAGGTCTGACTCCGAGTCCTCCGTCCTTAACAGCCTCTAGGTCTCTTCTCCAGATCTCATCGTTCGTTTCTCTGAGGTTTATGTCTCCGTAGTTCCTCCGTTAACGTACTGCTACTCATGTCTCTTCTCTCAGATCCATCTGTTCATGTTCTTTCGTAGGTCTTGTACTTCCGGAGTCCCTCCTAATTCTTTTATCCTCACCATTCGTATCTCCAGATCTCGTTTGTTACTCAAGGTTGACCTAGTACGCTGATGTCCCTCCTTAGACGCCTCATTCTCGTGTTCTCCACGATCCATCGTTTCGTTCATCGAGCGTTAGGGACTCCGGGGCGTCTCATCCGTTTAGTGTTGAGCTACCGTGCAGTCCCTCCTGTAACGCCTCATACTCTTTTTCCAGTGGAGTCTATGCCGTCTTCGTTTCGCAGAGGTTTGACCTTCCAGTCCGTCCATCTTCGCTGATTTCCTGAATTGTCTCAGCAACCCTGCCAAAATTACAACTTTTTCACCTGGATCGAGACTCAAAATAAGAAAGTAATTGAAACAATAGGCAGGACTGATTGAATCAAACCGTGTACGGATAGAGAAAGTTTCTTTGTTTGTCAACAGAGCTCGAACAGAATCGAGTGAGAGGCACTTACAGTCCTCCTACAGTCCAAGTGAGGATGGGCTTGATTCAGAGCCTGACGCCGTTGAATCCCATCAGAGAGCCGATCCTCTCAAGCGTATCCACCCAAAGAAGAGAACGCGCTTGCTGTAAAAAAGACTACGTAGGAGGGTTCAGTGAAGGAAAGATGGATCTCATAAACTTCTCAATGTGAAGAGAATGGAGGCGGAACAGAGAGGGGAGAGAAGAGTGGTGTGAGGAATGTGAGATTTTTCGGGAGCGTGAAGAGAGGATGAGACAGATATGGAGAGAGAGAGAGAGAGGAGAGAGAGGTGAGGCGCGTCAGAAGTGCTTCTTTATTTTTGTTTAAAAGTAAAGAGAGAGTAAGGGGAGAAGACGTGAGAGGGGAGTCGAGGATGCGTGCAAGAATAGCATCTTTCACTATCGTTTTTTTGGCATCGACAATCGCTACTTCCAACGGTACTTTTATGATTTAATGTTTCTTGACCTTTGTTGTAGGGACTATATGTTGCATTCAAAGCTGTTATACATATGGCTTTCCTGCAGACCCAACATTCATTGGGGATATAGTACTTTTGGCAGTACCTTTTATGTAGACCTGTCAAATGTGTGAGTTTGAGTCGGCCAAATTGCTGCATATACACCATTTCGCTTTTATGAACTCATTTATTGCATGCAAAATTCTCAATCATAACCAACCTAATGCATATCCACCTGACTTATATTGTTGACCACTTTCATATCTAGTTCAATATAGTCAATCTATTTGATGAGAAAAAAGAAACATAGATACATCTGATATTTGAGGAGAATGAATGAAGAAAAAGTCAAAGTAGGGAAATCCTAACATCACTTATGCTCATTGCATTATGTTGTGAACAACCTTCCATCTGAATAGTTTGATTCTGACGAGAACTATCCCTCTTTAGAAAGATCTTGTTAATCGCCAATAAACTTTATTGCAGGTAGTAGAACACATGAATATGAAGCTTGTATTGATCCATTTCTGGCATTAGACTCAAGTTGTATTTGTCACGTATTTGCTTTTGAGACACTTGAAGTCTCTTATTCAGGCTATGGAGGAAATATTTAACTTTGAAACTACAAAATCTCGAGAAGACTTATGTGACGCATCAGCAAGAACATTATCGAAGCTTAGAGTCACCGTGTTCTAATCTATTAGATTCAGAGAGTCCTCTTTCTTCTTTTGAAGACTGCTTTAGAGATTATATTTAGATACTGGCGCATCTTTTGACTAGATTATGAAGACCTACGTTTGGCAGGTTTTTCGATTTAGCTACATTACTTTACTGGAGAGATTTGTAAGATCTGATTGCTACAAGATTATTTTCCAATCAAATCAGGAGAATATGCTTGATTGAATATTACCTTCTAGGGGCAAGATATCTTGGAGATTTGGATATAACTCTCACTTATGAAAACTAGGGGTTTAGGTTGTATGGGCGAAACTTCTCGCGGATCGAGAAGGGTTTGATTCTCGCTTCTATTCCAACGTTACGGCGTAAAATCTTCTCATACATAAGCCCTCATTCAATCATGATTAATGATGTCCAATCACGATTAGACAAACGATCTTTTGAAGGACTCTTGGTAATGGCTAGTTCGAGATTGAAGGAGTATAAAAGGAGATCAATAGTGTACTGTTGCGTAGAGTTCAGGAATTTACAATTCCAAAGTGCTGATTGTTCATATTCACATTATCTTGTTCTCAGAGTGCTCAAGATTTCATCATTGAAGAGTTTAATTTGTAAGAGTGAAAAAGTGTCATATCTCTTGTAACCTTTCAACGATTCATTAGTGGAATCCAGCCAATCGTCTATCATTGTAGGAGAAGTGGACGTAGGCTTGCTAAAAGCCGAACCACTATAAACTTTGCGTGCAATTCTTTCTTACTCTAAACTCTCTTTCTTGTATTTAGAATTCTGCACGTCCTGTTATTAAACTTATTTTGTTCATATTTTGAATTAGTTTAAATTTAGCTATAATTTTCAAAATAGTTCATAATCACCTATTCACCCTCCTCTAGGTTATGTTGCTAGATACAACACATTCTTGAACATTCCTTGAAAAAGTCAAAATGAAAACACGCCATTGAGCGGGATTCCTTTTCTAGAGAAATCCCTCATGCTTAACACTAATCACACATCATCTTTTCTACCAAAAAACACGAAGCTCATCTCAAGCTTCTCAAAATCCCACACTGCAATCTCCGGTTTTTGCATACTCACCCACCCTAATTCTGCTCTGTATAACCTCGTCGTGATGTCAAATTTGAACTTCTTCTGTAAGTTGGTCTCGTAACCTCCCAAAGAAGTTGAATGTTGTTTTAGTACTAAATCTGCACTTGTTTCAAATTCCATAAGAAGCAAGTTTCTCTTGAACATTCCTCGATGAAGTTACCTTTATGTTTTCCGATTCAACGAGTGCCATCAAAACCAGACGGTCGAGATCATCTGTGTTTTTAGACATGCACATAAGGCTACCTGCAACATTCAATATACATTTAGGAAATCTAGAGGAATAGTTACATTTTCAAATGATATAGGCATAGTGCAAAACAGGGCAAAATGAGGCAAGTAGAAGACATTGAACTCACTACATATGCTTTGAGTTGCTGGACTGATCAATAAAAAACGCATAACCGTGAGTTTGAGAAATTAAGGTATTAGCTGTTTTGCTTACAACATCGAGTAAAATATGATAGGAATCCATCGATGCAAACAATTCGGACAACGCAAGATTAATGGCCCAATACCCAAGAAAAAACCCAATCTTATCATCTGTCCCAATTTTATTGAAAACACTCTTTTGTCTCATAAAAAACTCTCAACTTTTACTTTTACCTCAATTCTACCGACCTAATATCAACCAAAAAAAAAAATTCAACTTTTAGTATATGTTCCAATTATATCGAAAACTTTTAAAAAAATCTCTAACTTTACTTTTGTCCCAATTCTATCACTGTTAACCTTCCTTTCATAATATCCATTAGTTAATCCTACGTGATATTTTCACGTCATTAATGAATTACAACTCAGCAAAGCTGACATGAAAAATCTCCCAACTTTTCTTCTGTTGTCCGCTTCCTGTGCACATTGCCAAGAGATATAAAGCCACTCAAGACGGTGTGTTTCGGACTCTCTCCAAGTTAGACAAGAAGATTTGATTATTTGAATGGACAATCTCAAATCTTATCAACCATGAAACCTCATATTTTCGAATTTCGAAGATTCATTGGTAAGTCTGGCGAGAAAATTAGAGCCATGTAGAATTAAATAATGGTGATTATGCAATAAAGGTTGATAATAGTAGAATTTGGACAAATGTAAAAGTTGGGAATTTTTACGAAACAAAAAAAATGGATATAATAAGGACATATGCTAAAGTTGTGGATTTTTTGGGTATTAGACCAGTGGAATTGGGACAAAAATAAAAGTTGAGGGTTTTGTATGAGATAAAAAATTAATTTGGATATAATTGGGACAAATGATAAAGTTTGATATTTTTTTTTTTGGGATATTAGGCCAAGATTAACTGAGTGTGTCAACATGTTTATGAATATGTGCGTCAACGCATTACCATATTTATTCGTCTATGCTTCTTGGATAATTCTTTTCCATATATGTCACTGCGTACGTCATTTGCGGCCACCATTTATCCTTTTCCATTTTCAATTTTCAAGTTATACAAACCAACTCTCATCATCCGTGATTCCGTGCATGTCAAGTTGGAGCGCAGAAAGAGAGCGAATCTCGACTCTCCAAAATAAGAGGAAAAACATGTTTTCGGTTAATAAGAGTTGTCTTTCCAAGCTCTTGGTAGAGAACATTTATGCGCTGCTGATCCTGCCTAATAACGTTGTTAGACAATAATTCTCTTAGGACCCATTCCCATTTCATGATATCTTCGTGATGAAATGCTCTTTCTTCAGATTGACATCAAAGTTGACGAATAGTGATTTCTCCTAAAATACTATTTTGCATATGGTTGTTTGGTCAATTCTACGGTGTACTATGGCCATCAACATCGAAATCAAAAATCATCCGTACACATGCATTGCCTTTGGATTTTACTAAATAGATTTTTGCCCTTGCTTATCTTAACAAGCTTGTTGTCAAAATAGTGAGAAAATTGTCAAAAAGTCCCAAACCTTTCGCACTTTTGTCAATTCAATTCTAAATCTTTTAATTTACCGATTCAATCATAAGTCTTTTCGCATTTTGCCTATTCAATCCTATTTATTGAAAATTGCTGATGTGGATGCCGATTGTCCAATGTGGCACTTGGACAAGAGTCGGTGGGGGCCAACAACCCACGTCAGACCTTGGGCAAGGGCCACGAAGCCCTCATGGTTGTAGGTAAGGACCGCAGCCCTCGTGCAGGTCTAGCGACCCTTGCCGGTCTTCAAGCCAAATTGGAAAAAGAATGGAAAAATTAAAAAAATTCATAATTTTTTAGTAAATTTATTTAAAAAAATTACATATTGTCTATGTTAGTGCCGGCGGTGTCACGTAGGATGGCCAACGTCCACATCCATAATTTCTATCCAATAGGACTGAGTTGGTAAAATGTGAAAATGTTTAGGACTGAATCAACAAACTTAAAAAGTTTAAGATTGAATTGATGAAATTGCAAAAAGTTGAAGACTTTTTGACAATTTTCCCACAAATATTTATAGTATCCCCAAATAATTACTGTTGAAGTAATTAAGGCAATTGAGTTAGATTTTCACCCGCTTTATGACTTGTTTGCATTGCACGAGGTTATTTGTTTTTTTTTTTTTCCGAATATTGGCTAGCAGAGTTTACTGTGTTGAGTGATGATTCATAAGAGGTTGTCCGCGAAGGATCGAACGTTCATTATCTGATCCTATCCGTGTATGTTGTAATGGTGTTAAAAGTTCTAGGGCCTACAATTGTTTTTTCATTTTTTTTTTTTCAGTTTCAGCTTTTCCAGTGAAGTGCAATGGACCGTTTCATTGGCTCGAAATGGAAGTTGTCGTCCTCTTTCCTTGGAAACGTGCTTGGAATTAATGCATAGTTGTAACATGTTTGGATTGCCAGGAATGAGAAACCACGATAATTGCATTATAGTTGCTCACTGAGAATGACATTTTTTAGTCAATTATAAGAGATGCCAAATTCAAATTATTACGTACAGATATTAAAAAACCATACATCAGAAGTATGGTTGAGGCATGAAATAGTTCATGGTACTTAATGACTTGGTCCACTTACAATTTTTTTTGTATATATATTCTTCCTATTATAAACAGAAAAATAAGACTTCGCAATCCAAGTTATTTCTTGTGCATGAAACTCATCGGTGATTGGATATCACCAAGCGGTTGATAGTATGTCTTTGTCCATCCAATTTTTGTTCGAAGCGAAGGCTTGTCCGAGAGAAAAGACCAAAAACCAATGTTCACGGGCAAGCCGTCTGAATACAGGAATGATTTCCTTCCTCGGCTTGTCTTAATCGACAGTTGACTTGACTTGATTGTTCCTCCTTTTTTCCTCATTTGACCATCCTTGGGCTCTGCTAATTCTGGTTCAAATGAGAATACTTTGAGAGCAAAACAGGCCATAATAAATCGCCAATCGTGCATGTAAGCGAGTGATTAGTGATGTAATCGAGCTATTAAGACAATATTTAGAGAGAGAAAATAGTTCTATTTTGTGTCCTTGACAGACATATGAGGGGATTAAATGCACAAATTAGATTACATTTCTTGCATCATCAAGTGTAACATGTGATGTCGTGACACTCATGACATAAAAAGTTTAATAAAGTGTGGAGAAACCTCTCAAATAAAGTATTACCAAGTTTGAGCCTAGTCCATTTCATACTTTTTTCTTGTTCGAATTCCATTTCATACTGAAGCAGCCTAAACTTGAGCTTCTCAATCACGAGTGTTGGCACATGAATTGTTGCCAGCAAGACTAAAAAAAGCTGAAACGGCATCGTTTTGGCTTCTCTAAAACCACCCATGTGAATTCCGTTTGCATATCATTGTCCACGTAAGCCATCATGTATGAATTTTAATGGCTGTCTTGGACGAAACTATTGTAGATGGTCTATTCTGCGATATTGGTACACGTTTGGGATGTTTTGTGAGATTTTTTTTAAAAAATAGTAGTTTTGGTCACGGTGGGTATAGTAGTTTTCGGTGGTATTCTCCATATTGAGGGTACTTAGAGATAGTTGCCTAACCGAATTCATCTATCTACTACCCATTCAAAGATGGAAATATAAAGATTTTTTTTTAATTGACGGTGGACGTGACAATTAGTCATTTTAAATGGGCAAATTGACAACTTTTTAGTCAGCCCTTAAGCGTGCTTTGCAGAAATTTTAATTCCTAATCGTCGTCTTCTTCCTCGTGAGCAATGGTATTTGCGAATGCAATTTTTTACACATTCATATTTCTTTTCTTTTTTTTTTTTTTCATTTTTTGGCTTGATAAAATATGCGCAACCCCTATGGTTGGGGTTGCATTTCCTAGAAAATGAAATGAGATCCCACCTTCTTAGACTAGAACATATAAAGTCACACAAACTCAACAATTTTTTTCTTGATCAGTTTATTTTCTTAAGATGGCAGGAAAATCTTGTTTATACTAAGGGACAAACAATTGCGGCCAAGTCCGAATCTTTCACAAAAGAACAAGAGAGTTTTTTTGGTGTGGTTCAAGGAAGAAACAAACTTGGCTGGCTTACATTGAAATCAAATATAATTGTCTCTTTTCCACCTAATGTTCTCCATTAGCAAGTAGATAACGGTAATGTACCAAGACTTTTCAACAAATTTTAAAAATTTTAAAAGACTCCTTGGTTGACCATAATGGTAAATAATAAAAAAAAGTCTCCTTGGGATCAAGGAATCAAGTCTCTAAATTATTACAAAATGTTATGATCAAATCCAAATTTTATTTTTTTGTGCGAGTACTTAACGTGTGCAGAATCTTTCACAAAAGAATAAGAGAGTTTTTCTAGTGTGGTTCAAGGAAGAAACAAAGGTTGCCAGCTCACATTGAAATCAAATATAATTATCTATTTCCCATCTAATGTTCTGCATTAGCAAGTGGACTACGTTAAAGGTGCCAAGACTTTTCAACAAGATTTGGAAATTTTTAAAGACTCCATGGATGACCATAATGGCCAATCAAAAGTTTTTTTTTTTTTTTGGGTCTCCTTATAATAAAGGAATCAAGTCCCTAAACTATTATAAGATGCTATGACCAGATCCTTTTTTTTTTTTCAATTGGGTTCCGAACGTGCGTATTTTTTAGCCCAGGAGCTCAAGCCCATCGCCTAAGTGCTAGCCCTTGCAATTCGGACACGCCCATTGTTCAAACTTGAATTGTTGCAGTTTGGTGATATAAAAAAAATTGAAATTGTCCTGTAGTTGAGAACAAATTGAAATCGAACTATCGATATTTCAGAAGTTCGTGATTTTTGTTCAATTAAGCCTCTTGGATAAATCTGTGAAATTTTTAAGTGTGATTGGTCGAGAGAGAGCTTAGCCCCTAAAATTTGTTTGATGAAATTCCTAAGTCAGCAGCATGCTTGGCTATTGATTGTCTTTGCTTGGTTATTGTCAATGATTTCATGTATTCATAATCCAGTGGTACTGCTGCTTTTTTTAGTTTGGGTTATCTCTAAATCAACTACCAGATTTCCATAGATCAAGCTTGCTTTGTTTTAGCCTCGTTCCATCCACACATCGTGTCTTTGACTCTGGTTCACTTTATTATTTCCTCTGCTATGTCTGGATCAGTATATTAAGCAAGTAAATCTTCCATGAGTTGCATGGTATAACTTAGGGAAAAATTGTCAAAAAAGTCTTATACCTATTGCACTTTCGTCAATTTAGTCTTAAATCTTTTAATTTTGTCAATTTAATCTTAAATTTATCCCATTTTTGCCAATTCAGTCATAAAACCTTTTTTTGTGACAAATCAATCTTTAACCGTTTGTATTTGTGCTAATTTAGTCCATGCAGCTAACTTTGACAGGTCAGCACTAACGTAGTTTAATAATATTTTGATTTTTTTTAATTTTAATTTTTCTCTTTTCTTTCTTTTGTTTTTATTTTATTTTCGATTCTCTTTCTTCCTCTAGCCCCCGTGACCGACTGGATGTGGCTAGAGGAGAGGGCCAGTAGGCCACTGGCAGTGGCGCCACTGGAAAGCAGGGAAGATAGTGACAAAGCCAACACAGCTAGAGGCGTATTGACCCCGTAGGCAAGGGAGTTGATGACGTCCTCACATGGCGAGACGTTCAGCTTGTTGAGGAGCTTGGTCACGTCGCTGGCGCCGAACGCCTTGTGGACGAACTTCTATGGCTGGTCGGCGGGGAAGTAGGGGCTGAAGACGCACTCCTGCGCGCACTTTCTGCGGAGGCACTTCACGCAGTGCACGAAGAGTTTGATGACGACATGTCATTGGCCCGAGCGCTGATCGGGAGAGAACCTCATCAAGGAGAAGACACCCAAATTCTATCTGTCAAGAGCAGCACTGCAAGATTATATGGAAAACTTCTAGGACGAATCTAATCAAGCACGAGAAAAGTGAAATTCAGCAAAATAACTCAAATCGAGCTCATCGACAGTCCCTCTGTGAAAATTTTGATCCAGAAAATGCAAATGCAGATGATTAAAATTCCATCCTAGAGAAATCTTGAAGAGAAAAGAAAAGAAGACTGGTTGAAGCTTTCTCAGATTTTCTACCAAATAATCGCCATCACCACAATTCATAAACGGCGAAAGGTGTCAATGCTGCCGTGGTATTGCCATTGTCAAATCCCTCGTCTCGTTCCCAAGCTTCCCCCCCCCTCTCTCTCTCTCTCTCTAATGTTTAGGGTTGGAGTAGGAGAAATGAATCGACAATGGTGACGCAATGGCTGATGAGGCTGACCTTGCCTAGCCATGGCGTGGCTTGGCCTTGCTCAACGGCACCAACATCGACACTAGCCTCGCCCAACAGTGCTGGCACTAGTGGCCTGCCTGCCCTCTCCTCTAGCTAGTCGCTGGTGGTGGAGAAAGAGGGACAACCAAAAATAAAATAAAAGAAAAAAATTTTAAAAATCGTAAAAAAATATTCAAATATTATTAAAAATTATCACGTCAACGCCGATCAGCCAAAATTGGGTGGATGGACCGAATTGACATAAATGCAAAAGGTTTAGGAATAAATTAGCACAAATACAAAAAGGTTTAATACATAATTGATAAAATTAAAAGGTTGAACGTGTATAGCCTGTATTTTCCATCTACATGCAAATGGCTCATAATCCTCATCATTGTCTTTGGTCATAAGAACTAGGTTACCCGTACTGAAAGTAACTTCCAAACTAGCTTTAAATCGTCATAAGAACTGGTCTAATAATCTTCCCAATTTGAAACCTATTCCAGATCGATGGAATGAAATCAGAATAAAGCAAGCCCGATCGAGCTATATCCAAAGTTATTAATAGGAATCTCGTCCTCTTCATGGTATTAGGTGGGCCAGATCGCATCGGTACCATCGTACTTGAATGTTATCTTTGGATCAGATCTGAGGGGTGGTACACTTCTATTCTAGAGAGTAGGGATAATAAGCTCTTTCAACTTTGACATCTTGCATGCCAAATCCCCACATTGCTCTTCTAGATCAACAAGTTGGCGACTTTACCTTTCAATCTCTTTTCTCAATTCTAAAGCTTGCATGCTTTCTACCACTGGTAGAGTGTTGATATTTACCGCCAGCCAAGATAGCTTGGTAACATGGTAACCAGTTGTCCCGTATGTACCTCTATATTAGTAAGTTGACTATGAGTTTCTTGGCCTTCACTTTCATTTAGATAGTTGTCCCGTTTGGGAGTTGCTTTATTGACTACATCGACCAAACCTCTATCTATGGGGTCGTCCATGCCACCCCAACTGTCCAGAATGATGTCCTTTGGGTCCAACAAAAAAATTGGTAGAGCCAAATAAAGGACACTGAAGTTATATCCCCTACTATCTTGGCCCAGAGTATCGACGACTTGGTCCCTTTCAAGGGCTTCTGGCATGAATCTTCTATCACCTTGCCAAGTTCTTTCAAGGTGGATCTTGTCTTTATAAAGTTCTTCTTCTATCTCTTTCACAATATCCTTTTTGTTCTTTACATGCTCAAATAGGATCTTCCACAAGTCTCCCCATCCAATCTCCAAAATGAACCCATCCAAGGATAAATCAATCGTCGAGTAGGCCCCTTTCAATGTGGGACCATCGTTTTCACGGATAACTCCCAGACTAACAAATTTGGCCAAACACAACATCTTTTCTTCTCTCAAGAGACTTCTTTCAATGGGGTATAATGAAGTTATGGCCAATATCCCCTATAATTTTACCGTATCCACCATGAATTCTAATTTTTCATTGTCGTCCTCGTCAAACACAATGTTTAACTCCTGATGTTCTAATAGTTGATTTTATTAGATATTAGGCTCCACCTTATCAAACTTAAGGACCCCTCCGTCTATCAAAGCTTGGACCTTAAACTTGAGGTCGAGGCAACTATTCACATTATGGCCTTTCTCACCATGTGATGATTGCATGAGTGGGTTTCATCATAACCAGTGAATCTAGGTGGATTAGGTCTCGAAGGTTTCTTGACAACCAAATGCTCTTCTAACAACGTAGGCAAGAGCTTAGACAATGGTCAGGCTAATAGTGTAAAAACAAGTAGTGTCTTCTTCTTGGGCTCAAGCACCTTAGATATTGCCTTGCATCGTGGTAGAGTTTTGAAACTTCTTAGGTCTAGGAGGGTTTGGTACAACTACAATATTGCCACAATACTCTCTTTCTTTCCTAGCAAGGTATTGGCGCTTGCACGTTGCCTCAAGTACTTGTTTATCTCGAATGGCCCACTCATGCCTTCTTGCTACTTTAATTAGGAGTGTGAAGGTCTAACACCCTGAAGTATTCAACTTCTCAAAGTACTCATATGGTAGCACTTTCAGAAAGATATCAACAAGCTCATCTTCTGGGATTGGTAGTTTGACTTGGGCCACCAGAGCTCTCCATCTTTGAGCGTATGTACAGATTGCCTCTTTCTTTCCTTTAATCATCCTTAATAGATTTTTCCTTGTTAGGGCAGTGATTGTGTTGAACTTGCATTGATGGAAAAATTCATCCACAAGTTGGTCCTAGTCATCAAAGTCTTCCACATCCAGTTCAATAAGCCATGAGAGGGCATTGCCAACTAAACTTTCTTAGAAGGTATTTATCAACAACAAGATATTATGTGAATATTTTTCTAGTTTGCGTAGATAGTACTTGAGACTCAAACTATTTCTTCTTAAGAACCAAAAATATTTGTGCTGAGCCTTGGGACATCTGATCCTATTATATTTTCTCATGAAATTAGGTTCTTAAAAGTCTACAGGTACTTCTATCTTTACGAACAAAGTGACATTATCAAATCAAGATAGTTTATAGTGCTAGAGGTATGCCCTAAAGCAACCATGTAATTGTTACATGTAAGGGCATTTTGTTGTACTTTCAATTACATCCAATGGTAAGACGTGTTCATTTATATTGTCCCATTTTCTAGATAAATGAAGTCCATAGGATCATTTGTAACTGAAACCTATTCTTGAGATGTCGAGAATATTCATGACAAGTTCTCAGTTGGTCTCTAATCTTTAAATTGTTCCTGGTCGATAGATCTTTGAATGGACCCCAATGATCCGGTTGAGACCAGTGTTTTCGTAACCTTGCCATTAAGCATTGGATACTTAATAGGGATGACGAGTCACAAGTCATCGAACATTAGATGTTTAAGTTGAAACACAGGTGTTCGTAATTAACAAGTTTGATCAAATTCATTGAACGTGACACACATGAACGATTAACAAACATGGAGGCTTTGTGCTTGGTTGATGTCTAAATCACTCTGGCTTGGTGTGTAAATAATCCTTAGACCTGAGGCATGATGCTAACTTGTATATTGAGTGGCCGTGGTTCACAAGTGCGCATATTGGTAGGTCATCGATCTGCCTTTATAGTTAATAGCCATATTCATTCAAATACAAAGTCACAGGTATGTAGAACAGTTGGGATCTATCTCCTTATTTGACAAGGCGATGTTATATACGATCTATTTGTGACTGTGCATTAGAATATCCTTGGTAAAGGTTAAAGTCGAGAAATGTCTCGTAAGAATGCACGTCATATAGATTTGACATATGATCGAATTAGTAGGTTTGATAGATATATCCATGACCTTTGTACAATCAGGATATGGTAAGACATAAGGATTGAATTACATGTAGCCAAAGTTGATAGGTTCATTTTGTCCTTGTACATTCACACTGATTGGACGGCCATGATATATTACTAGATGTCACCCATGGCTTTGGGATCTAGAAACTGATTTGGGATAGTTTGTTATCTGAGATTGTGCTAATTTATTAGTACGTCCTACTACCGGCTCAATGGTGAACCTAGGGACGTCACACACCATAACCAATGCATGATGACATCATATGGAAGACGAAATAGTAAAAGTATTTGCAATGATGACTGTTGAGATAGTCAAATTGAAATTAGATCAATAGGATTCAATTCTAATCTCTGATTACAAACGGATAAGTATATGATGCAAGCACGGCCTTAGCATGATGTTGTCTACATGAACTATGAGTTGATAAGACTATAATCTAAAGGATAAAAGATAAGATTTCTTATCCAAGAAAATTCAAAGGGATAAAGTTTATTATCCATTAGACAAAGTGATTAGATCACACACGTGAGATGAACATAGATTAAGGACGGCTAGATGGGGACTTGATGGGGCCACCATCGGCTAGCTTTGCCCGATGGCTCCACCGCCTTTGACCAAGTCAAAGGCAGTGGGCCAGCAGCGCCTTGGACCAATTCAAAGGCGGTGGACCAACCACCGCCCAAATCGCCCAAAATAGGGCGGTTTGGGACCCTAATCCCTATAAATAGGGATTGGGGGTTAAGCCTAAGAGAGTGATTTTTTTTCTCTAGTTTCTAGCTCATCCATTCGTCCGTTTAAGTAATGTTTGTGTTGTTTTCTTTCATGCACATGTCAGAATTCTTCTCCCACGAAACACTAGAGATTCGTGGGTTGTTCGTGATCAGAAATCAAGCTCGGTTCGTCATATCTCAAGGGTTGCTAACACGACTGAGAAGGTGGCATCTGCGGGTTTCGTCTACCGTCGCTACATAATCGGTGGTGTGTTTGAACTAGAGGTTCGACACTTGATGAACAATAAGGACACCTGAAGAAAGTTGGCTTAATCTCTAAATTCTAGGTATCTCGATGACCCACTTTTAGATAGTTTAAATTTTCGATTGAAGCATACGAGGGACCCTAAGGGATAAGGCACATGGTTTTTACATTGTTTTTGCTGTCTTTTGATTGAATTTGATTGTTTACCATGCGTCGTGCTTGGGACATGCAACACAGAGTCTTGACTACTTAGATATTCCTCAATCTTAGCTAGTCTCTTCGTACCTTCCTCAACCTTAGGAGCTAGTTTGTACTTCTTTTCTTTCTCCAAGTCAATTACTACTGGTGTAGCCTTTAGTGACGTCTCATTATTCTGATAGCATTAGGAGCTTGGTTGGTATCTGAGTCAGTAGAGGAACTCAAGTGTGAAGTCTAGTTAGGATCTGATCTAATCGGATATTTCCCTTGGCTAGCAATCACTATTGCCTTCATCATTGCCACCATTGTGGCCATAATATTCATATGGGTCTCCAAACTCACTCCAAAGGAGCTAGTTCTTCTTGCTCCATTCTTAGCAATCGTGCCTTACTGCAAGTCCTCATGATTAGAAATCACCTGTTTATAAGCGAACAAGTTAGAATTGTGAAAAGGTAGGGGAAACTTGAAATTTAGAACTTTCTCAATACCATGTTTATTTTGAGATCAATGGAGGAAAAGGCCTATTCGTGAGCCTTAATGTAGCATCTTGAAAATATGCTCCCTTGACTACTATTGCTTTAACTATAATGTCTAGTCCCTAAGGTGGTGGATTGTTATTTGAGATTAATATTACACTTCCAAGTGGATGTCCTTCAAGACCAACCATCCAACATTGTCGAAGCAAATTCTATAGACGTAGAGACGGTTCATCACTTAATTAGTTCTAAACAATTGAGAAGTAGAAAAAAAAATGGATTAGAAAGCTGACTCATTGTGAAATGTGCTGCAACAAGTTAAAGCAGATTCGACTGAGGACCATGTTTCTCTTACGACGTTATTTTTTATCCATATGTCACAAAAGATATTCGCGATGACCTATGGAGGGTGACCGATGGAAAATGATGGAGGGTTCAATCTAAGGACAATGCACAATGTCATAATTAGCGGTATGATCAACTAAGCGAGAACAATTACTTTAGGAATTTGGTCCGCATTGAATTTAAGACCCTGGGGTAAATCACACGGACACGAGTAAGGAGTATAATAGAGAAATTGCGCTACCTTGAAATTTCTTGGAAGGTGATGTAGTCCAAATATATATTACTAGGTTGATATCGTTTGAAAATAATAATAAATAAATAAATAAATGATAAATTTCATTTAGTACTAATACATACGTAAGTAAATAAGGGAGGACTAACGAGTAGCAACTAGAATGGCAGTGAACTATATGTAAATTGAGAATGGAGAAAGGGGGAGTTGTCGTGCACAAGTCTTACTCATGCTAGTATGAAAGGAAATAAAATACTTGCAAGCAACCAGTTATAATCCCACTAGAAGTCTAATTACTGAAGACTTGGGAAAATGAAGCTCATTATTTCGGGAACATTTCATGCAACCCGCCACGAAAGAAAAGAAAAAGAAAGAGGGAACCCTCTCATTCTTTCGGAGCATGTGAGTGTGGAGCTAGAGAAAAACCCTCTCGACGAGATTAAGGAATTCGCATCAACGATATCTCTAGCTACTAATTCCACCGAAGACTGCGCCACATTCCATCGTCACCTCTAAACAGGCGAGTAGACCCCCCCCCCTCTCTCTCTCTCTCTCTCTCTCTCTCTCTCTCTCTCTTCACTACACAAGTTTGAGGGGTGTGCATAATCTGAATTGATATGAAATGGCCACTGATAGAAGGTTGGTCGTGATAGTTACGACATTGAATAGCGAAACTATTATTACTGCAAACCTAGTTAACATACTAGAGTACTGAACTGGCATAATTGTGGTCTAAATTAAGAAGAGTGAGCTGCGCGGGGCAAGGACCATGGAACTAGGTTTGATCTTAATCTTAGTGAGAAGGAGAAGTTGAGCTGAAAATATTGAGGGATGTGGTGAGGTCACGGTGCACGGTGGAATCGATTGAATGGATGAGCTGATATAGTGATTTTATAACAGAAAGAAGTCATATGGATTATCATGCAAGTGTGCTGGTTGAATTACAACGAGGGAAAAAATTCAGTCACCATGATTCGATGGTCATTCTAAGTGTTTGATAGGCCGAATTAGCATTGAATCAGTTACTGGTATGAAGTATGCTATAGTCGCGCATCAATAGGAGTTTTGCTTGTGAATTTATAATTAATATCATGTCATTTGGTCATAAAGAGGACGACACTGATTTTGATATCTACAATTCACTGAGAACAATAACTAGTAACTCATCAAAGAATAAACATAGCATATGGTGCACTTAATAAAAGATTGATGCATTAATAGTTGATTGTGTTTATGCTTACCGACGTCTCTACATAAAGCATGTCACTATATAACATTACATCATTTGGAGAAGGGGTTGAGGGCCATAGAAATAAACTTGATTTGATCCCCAAGGGAGATGGGTTGCCTTGGTTAATGGCACCAAAAGGACCATGAGTTGTATGGCGTGATGCCCTCGAAGTGAGAAGCTCATAATGGGGAGTTAACCATGAGGCTCGGCAGCAAAGCCATGGAAAAATATCAATGTACAAACAAATTTGTGGAAGCTTTTAATAGTCGTTACCTCCCAGATTGTGTCAAGGATAAGAAGATGACTTAATTTGTGCAGCTAACGCACGGTAGTATGACTGTTTAGCAAATATGAGGTAAAATTTTCTGAGTTATCCAAGCATGCACCATGTCTAGTTGAAAATTCGGTGGATAGAGCCAAAAGATTTGTAAATGGCCTTAAGACGAAGATAAGGAGGCAACTAGTGCCTTTTAACATTCGAGTGTATAATGAGCTTTATAGTTGGGCTTTGTTAATTGACGAAGAACTCCGAAGGGAGATATGGAAATAACAACGCAAGTGAGACCGAAATTTCGGGGTCCTGAAGGAAACTATAGGTGTGACAAGCGACCTGGCTAGTTTGAGAAGTGAATAAAAGGCCTAATTTTGGGCGATTCAATCAGAGGGGATATAGTAATGGGTGAGGAATAAGACCTACGCAAACCTAGATAAATAGTACTTGTAGTCGATGTAGTGAATTTCATGAGAGAGGCCCATGCATGAATGGCAGGCAATGATATAAGTGTGGCAGATATAGGCATATGAAGAGAGATTGTCCCTAAGGAGGATAGCCAACTCATACCATAATACTACAGCGACCTCAACAAGCTTGTCGAAAGGATCAAATAGGCCTAATGGGCTTAGGGGTATGAGTGGGGCAAATCCAGTTAGAAATGTCCAAAGGCCATCAACTCAGGGAGAGTGTACACAGTAACTCAAGAGGAAGCTATGGTCTCCAAAACTGTTATTTCAAGTACTCCTCTTCTTAATGGACATAAAGCGTACGCTTTTTTTGATACTGGGCCACACACTTATTCATTTCTGCACAGTATGCGAAGCTACATGATTGAAAACCGATCTTCTTAATGAACCATTGATAGTGACTACCCCGCTTAGAGATAACATGTTATTGGTGATAGGCTGTAGGAACTATGAAATTACAATCGAAGGTCGAAGCATGGCTATAGACTAGATAGTCTTAGTGATGTGTGATTGCAACATCATAATTGGAATGAACTGGCTCCACCAGCAATGAGCCAAGTCAATTGCTATTGGAAGGTAATCCAAATTAACCATCAGATAGTCCTAGTTCGAATTCATAGGAAGCGTGGCGAGTACTTTCAGAATTTCATATCAGCGGTAGAAGATTGGGAATTGCTTGGTGAAGGATGTCGGGGATATTTAGCAAGGTGTGAGATCAATCTAAGAAAGAAATAAAGTTTGAAGAAATTACATTGGTTGAAGAATTTCTTGATGTTTTTCCTGAAGAGCTTTTAGGATTACCTTTAGAGATTAAGATTGAGTTTGTGATTGAATTGATTCATGGAACAGGATCTATATCGAAGGCTCCATATCGAATGGCTCTAATGGAATTAAAGGAATTAAAGGTACAACTCCAAAAGTTATTAAATAGGGGATTTATTTGGCCAAGCACATCACCGTGGGGAGCACTTGTGTTGTTCCTAAAGAAAAAGGATGGATCTCTAAGACTTTGCATAGACTATCGACAGTTGAATAAAGTAACAATTAAGAACAAATATCTAGTACGAGGATCGACGACATGTTCGATAAGTACAAGGTGCTTCTATATTCTCAAAATAGATTTGTGGTCGAGTTATCATCAATTGAAGATCAAGGAAGAAAACGTCTTAAGACCACTTTTAGGACTCGGTATGGACATTATGACCTAATGAACCAAGTATTCAAGCCCTATTTAGAACAATTCTTCATTGTTTTTATCGATGATATTTTAGTGTACTCCAAAGGAGGAGGAGGAACATGAGGAGCATCTAAGAATGGACTTTGCAGATGCTTCGTGAACACCAACTATATGCTAAGTTTAGTAAGTGCGAATTCTAGCTAGACCAAGTAATTTTCTTGGGACATGTAACTGGTGGCAAAGGAATAACAATTGATCCAGCCAAGGTTGAGGTTGTAGTGAACTGGCCTAGACCAACTACAGTGACAAAAATCTGAAGTTTCTTAGGATTGATAAGGTATTATAGGAGATTCATGGAAGGGTTTTCGTAAATTGCTAGACTACTAATGCAATTGACCAAGAAGGACACAAAGTTCAAGTCGACAGATAAATGCAAAAGGAGTTTTCAAGAATTGAAGGATAAGTTAACGATGACACCTATATTACAATACCGTAAGGACCTGGAGGGTATGTAGTTTTAGTGATGCTTCTCACCAAGGACTCGGGTGCGTGTTGATTTAGCATGAAAAAGGATATCGCTGAATTGTCGCTAGATGTCTCACTTGTCAACAAGTGAAAGTGGAGAACCATAAACCGACAAGACTACTAAAGCCATTTGAAATTCTCAAATGGAAATGGGAACATATCATTATGGATTATGTAAGGATTGCCAAGGACATCCCATGGACATGATTCAATTTGGGTCATTATGGATAGGTTGACCAAATCGGCTCATTTCTTATTGGTATAGAAAGATTTTTCTCTAGAAAGGCTCGTCGATATCTGTGAAATATATCATTTGATTGCATGGTGTGTCGATGACTATAACCTCAGATTAGGATCCGAGATTTACTGCTTGATTTTGAAGAAGTTACAAGAGGCTTTAGGAACAAAGCTCCAATTTAATATTGCCTTTCATCCTCAGACAGAGGGACAAATGGAAAGAGTAATACAAATTCTGGAAGATATGTTACGAGCATGCGTTATGGATTTCAAGAGCAACTGGGATGAGACGTTATACTGGTTGAATTTGCCTACAATAATGATTACCAACAGAGTATTGGCATGGCAATCTTTGAAGTATTATACGGACGAACATGTCGAACCCCAATTTGTTGGGATGAGGTAGGCGAACAAAGTATCACGGGACTAGAATTAGTACAATTAACTACAGAAGCAGTGCAAACAATTCATGATAGCTTGAAGACCGCACAAAGTTGACAAAAGAACATTGCCGACAAATGTTAACGACCTTTGGAGTTTGAGACTGGAGTTTTGATTTTCTTAAAAGTATCACCAATAAAAAGGAGTCTCGATATTCGGAAAGAGAGGTAAATTGAATCCTCGATTCATAAGACCATTCGAAGTATTGGAAAGGATTGGGGTTAAAGCTTATAGGTTGGCCTTACCGCTTAAGTTGTCACATGTCCACCATGTATTTCACGTGTCGATGTTGAGGAAATATCAACCAAACCCTACTCACATAATAGACCACGATATGATTGATGTAGACAAATGTGTGTAGTATGAGGAGAAATCGGTAGATATATTGGACAAAAGGGAACAAACTCTGAGAAATAAGGTTATTCCATTAGTTAAGGTACTATGGCAACACCATAATACCGAGGAGGCCACCTGAGAAAGCGAGGAAGTTGATGAAGCAATAGTACCCATAATTCTTCGGCGAAGGAACAAGGACTTAAATTGCGAGGGCGCAATTCCTTAAGGGGGAAGGAGTTGTAGCATCCTCAAAATCTGCTCCCTTGACTACTATGGCTTTTAACTGTAATGTCTAGTCACTAATGTGGTGGGATGTAATTTGAGATTAATATTACACTTCTAAGTGAATGTCCTTCAAAACCAACCATCCAACATCGTCGAAGGAAAATCTATAGATGTAGAGATGGTTCATCACTTAATTAGTTCTAAACAAATAAGAAATAGACAAAATGGATTAGAAAGATGACTCATTGTGAAATGTGTTTGGAACGAGTTAAAGGGCATTCAATTGAGGATTGTGTTTCTCATACGACGTCATTTTGAATCCATATGTCGCGAAAGATATTCACGATGACCTATGGAGGGTGACCAATGAAAAAACGATGGAGGGTTCAATCTAAGGAAAATGCATAATGTTATAGTTAGCGGGATGATCAACTAAGTGAGAACAATTGCTTTAGGAGTTTGGTCCGCATTAAATTTAAGACCCTGCGGTTAAATCATACGGATGTGAGTAAGGAGTATAATAGAAAAATTGTGCTACTTCGAAATTTCCTGGAAAGTGATATAGTCCAAATATATATTACGAGGCTGATGTTGTTTGAAATAGATAAATAAATAAATAAATTTCGCATAATACTAATACGTACATAAGTAAATCAGGGGAGACTAAAGAGTAGCGACTAGAATGGCGATGAATTATACGCAAATTGAGAATGGAGAAAAGGGGAGTTGCCATGTGTTGACACCTGATTTTAATCACCCTTTCTCTTTAATAAATTAATAGAAAATTCATAAAAATTTATAAAATTACAAAATGAACTTTGGAAACCTTCACCAAGCCTAGAGAACCATTTTTGAGTAAAAAATAATTTTTTTATATTTTTTGTATTTTTTAAATATTTTTTGAAAAATACAAAAATACTTGAAAATTAGGAAAAAAATAACATTTGAGGCCATAAAAATAAAAAAAAATAGTCAATATTTTTTTAAATCCCTTTTCATATTAGCCATCGCAAATTTAAAAAATCCAATTTGGGGTCATGTGTTCCTTCACGAGCATAATCTTGAATCGAGCCTGAAAAATCTAATTTGAGTCAATTTATTTTCATTTTTTGCTTTTAGGAGTTGTGACATTGTTCTATAATAGTCTAAATTTTCATCTTGGCTCAATTGTACCCAGAATGACTCAATTTTGCAAAAGGGCCTTAGTTGAATTTTGTATTTTTTTCAGTGGCAATAAATGAGCTTAAATTTGACAAGCGATTGAACTAAACATAAGGCGAATTTTAACCAAGCATAGGGGAGGTGTGTCAAAAATTGTGAGGAGATTTGGACTTAAAGAAATATTTCTCTAGGGAGTAAATTGTAAATACTTAAAATCTCAGGGACTAGAGTGCAAATACCTAACATTTGAGGGATTATTTTGTAAATAACGAAAAGAAGAGTTAGTGGAGAAATTAGAATGGAGAAGAGGAGATGGAGAAAATAAGACGGAGAAAATAAGATCAAAATAGAGAAGGGAAGATGGAGATGAAGAAGAGTTAATAGAGAAATTAGAATGGAAGATGGAGATAGAGAATGGAGGATGAAATAGAGAATGAGAGATAGATGAGAAGGTTATAAAATGAGGATGAACGGAGCATGGAGAGGAGGATTTTTTTTTTTAAGAGAAAATTTTGGATATTTGAGAAAGTTTTGAGAGATTTAAGAAAAATTAGAGAGAAAGAAAAAATCAAAAAGAAAGAGAGAATTCTCTTTCAAAAGAGAATCTTGAAGATGACGGGAGTTTAAAACTAGGCATTACCATTATCAATCCCCTTACTCGGTGGTGTAAGGATTTCTTGTACTCTACTTTCTACAGTTTAATTTCTGCACCATCAAGCCCCAGAATGAGTAGGTTAAGCCACCTGCTGGAGGTTCTTTATTTATCACTTTCTATACTCTACTTTCAGCAGTTTAATTTCTGCACCATCAAATTCCAGAATTGATAGGCTGAGCCACATGCTGGAGGTTTTTTATTTACTGCTTTTTGTATTTTATTTTTCGCAGTTTAATTTCTGCATCATTAAACCCCAGAATCGGTAGGCTGAGCCACCTACTGGAGGTTTTTTATTTACTATTTTCTATATTTTATTTTTCATAATTTAATTTCTGCACCATCAAACCCTAGAATGAGTAGGTTAAGCCACATGTTAGAGGTTCTTTATTTACTGCTTTCCGTACTCTACATTCTGCAGTTTAATTTTTGCACCATTAAATTCCAGAATTGGTAGGCTGAGCCACTTGTTGGAGGTTTTTTTATTTACTACTTCATGTACTCTACTTTTTGCAGTTTAATTTCCATATTATCAAACCCCAGAATGAGTAAGTCGAGCCACCTGCTAGAGGTCGTAACATTGCACAGAAGTCGTTAGCTCACTCCCTCTTTCAGTTTCAGGGAATTTTTAATGCTTATCTTCATAGACTGCTGTTTATATTGCATCTTTTAATATTGCGTTTATATTCAGAATATTTTGCATTGTCAGTTTTATTTAATTCAAAATACCAAAAAATGTTATTCACGTGCATTTCATATAGTATAGCTCATGTATACTTTGCCATGCCACATACATATTCGTATTGTCGTTAATTCATGCATATTCATGCAAAAAGAAAAAAGAAAAAGAAACTTTAGTAAAATCTCAAAAGTTAGGAAACGGACCATTTCGACTGGCCAATCCTATTTTGATGATTTCCCTTCTTGATCTTTTCAAAATGACGATTTTGCCCCTCATAGGCGAATTGTCTTGAAATATTTCAGAAAATTCAAAAATCCCAAAAACTAGGAAATGGGCCATTTCGACTGGTCAATCCTATTTTTGATGATTTCCCTTCATGATCTTTTCAAAATGACGATTTTTCCCTTATAGGCGAATTGTCTTGAAAAATTTCAGAAAATTCCGAAAATCCCAAAAATAGGAAATGGGTTATTTTGACTGGTCAATCCTATTTTTGATGATTTCCCTTCCTGATCTTTTCAAAATGATGATTTTACCCCTTACAGGCGAATTGTCTTGAAAAATTTCTGAAAATTCAAAAAATCCCAAAAACTAAGAAATGGGCCATTTCAACTGGTCAATCCTATTTTTGATGATTTCCCTTCCTAATCTTTTCAAAATGATGATTTTACCCTTATATGCGAATTGTCTTGAAAAGTTTCAGAAAATTCAAAAAAATCTCAAAAACTAGGAAACGGGCTATTTCGATTGGTCAATCCTATTTTTGATGATTTCCCTTCCTGGTCTTTTCAAAAATAACGATTTTCCCCCTTATGGCCAAATTGTCTTGAAAAATTCCAAAAAATTCAAAAAAATCCAAAAACTAGAAAACGAGCAATTTCAATTAGTCAATCTTATTTTTGACGATTTATTCACATGTCGTGTATGCATGTCCATGCATACATGATTCGCATACACATGTTACATATGCATGTCCATGTACGCATGTTACGTTCACACGTCCATGTATGCATGTTGCGTTTGCATGTCTATGTACATATGTCATACTCGCATGTCGTATTCGTATGCCTTCGTATCTGCCTGTTTGTATCTATATACCTACATACGCATGTCCAAGTATATATGTTGCGTCTGTACGTCCGCATTTATATGTCGCATCCGTTTGTCTGCGTTCGTGTACTGTATTTATATATCCACATTCGTATACCGTATTTGCGTGTCCACGTTCGTATGTAATGTACATTCACGATTGCATGTCACATTTGTATATCCTGCTCGAATATCAATGATTGCATGTCCATGTTCGCATGTATTCGTTCGCGTGTTTATATTCACGTATTCACATTTTGCTCGTCCATGTACCCATTACCATCCATGCATTCCATCTAAAAAGTGAAAATATAAAAAGAGAACACCTCACTAGAGTCTTGGGAGTAAACCAAGTTTGAGTTGTCGAAATTAAGATATCCATGGAATTAAGGTACCGAAAGGGCATTAGTTTTGTCATGCCTCGAACCTCCCTGAACGCACGTCATCTGCACAATGACAGTCGATATATGCGATATTCCAGGAGTGTCGCCGATCCAGAAACCTTAATGTCCAAATTAACGCTAGCAGAAGCGATACCTTACCCCTAACAATGAATGAGCAAGGACTAGCCAACCATAACACCTCATATATTACACAGTCTCAGCTCCATATTATACACGAATCTCTGTTTTACAAATATTAACAACAACAACCAATCCAGGGCGACCATGTTCCTCAGCAACCACCGATTCACCATCAATTGTCTTTGCCAACTTGGTACTCCGTCACCTGGATATCAAATCATGTGGTATCCCTGCCATGCTTATATCCTAGGGACTGAAAAGTGGGGGAAATCACCGTAAGAACACATCTCAGTAAGCTCACCCCTAATCTCGTTCAAGATATTACATATTCTCGGATTCAACTCTAACATGCTCTTCTAGATGCTTAGGTCACGGTAATAGAAACAAGGGCAAGCGAGAAATAGCTCATCATCGAAATAATTAGGCACGCCAATAATTTATATCTACATAGATATTAACAATGCAAATGCTTGCACATTCCATGCTCAAATTCCATTCTCAGCTCTCTAGCTGACTCGACCCGCGTTAAATGCATCAGACCCATGCCCTTTTTGCCCTAAAATATGCATCTTAGGCCCACGATATCTCAATAATTGACTATAAATACGAAGGGACGGCATGTGAACAGTATTCTAGGCTCGTGAATAGTACTCAGGGTGTCGTGAACAGTAATTTCAGAACACTATTTGGCCCGTTTTTGCACTAAATCTCCTATAAATTCATTTTTCGGTATCCGAACCTCCCGGGACCCACACCAACCATCACCAACAGCTTATATCTAGCCAAGACAACAACATACCCAGCCCAAATAATATATCACAGCCTCGCCACAGAATCGATTTGCTCAAATACGCCAATTCCGACAATTTTTCTATACCGATCTACCTCGGATCGCATCCTAGAGTCTATCCAAGAATCATCTAACATCCTACTCAAGGTTTAGGGGGTCGGCTTACCTCGACGAGGCTGGTTCGAAGCCGGATGGGCGACGGAACGACGAACAGCCCGGCGGCGGCGCGGAATCTGGCAAAACCCAAGGAAACCAAGGCTGTCCAAGGGCTGAACGGAATAGTTCATAAGCTAAAAATCTATATTTTCACATGAAAATGAGCTATAGGGGTCGCTGGGGTCAACATATTTCAATATGAGCCCTATATGAAATTCGGGTAACAAAAGACTAGTTCGTCGACCGAAACGGCGAAGCATATTTTGAAAGTCAAACGACCCCCGATCGAAGTGATTCAAGTTGGAATAGAACCACAAGACATTGAACTACAACATACCCAAAAATCGCGACGATCCAATGGTCGGATTTCCGTCGACAGCTGATTGAAGTTGAGGCCAGAAAACTAGGCCGCGAGAGAGAGAGATCCAAATTTTAGAGAGGGAAAGGAGAGAGAGGAGAGAGAGAATCTGCTGAAAAATAATGGAGGAGAGAGAGTGGTTTTATAATAAATATCCTAGAGATAATTATTGAAAATCACTATTCACTGAAAGCGACTTAAAGCTGAACTAATTGACTGATTTTTGGACTATTAGTGAAATTTGGACTGATAAAGCTTGTACCTCAATTTTTTTGGTCAAAGCTTGTCAAATTGGTCAAAAAGATGACCGACGAGACATTTCTCGAAATTCGTGAAATTTCAGGACCAGTCGGGGCTTAATCGGTGCTGATTTGGCTCAATCGTGATCAAAAATAACTCCGGATTTCGTCGTAAACTTTTTCTAGCCTCTCTAAAAATATTCTTACCCTCATGGCATGGATTCTAGCTCAAACCAGGGGCAAGATAGAAGTTTCTAATTTTGCCCTTTTTCACTGGGCATTCCGAGATCTATCTGCCCATTTTTTTCGCCTTTCAAGGCAAGGTCCAAATTCACGACTGTGACACTCATGAGAGTCGATTGTCCTATTCCGGAACCCAATTCGTGACCTCATTCATAAGATGGCAACTTTAAATAAATTCTCAAACTAGCGGGTGGCTTTTAGGAGTCACGTGTATCGACCATTTGGTCAACGTGCTTATATTCCTAGCTAGCCATTCCCCTTTGGTTAGTTATCTCGAAATGATCAGTTCCGAGTGAGATTTAACTACAGTGCATCAATGAAATATATATCCATTCTATTACAAAAATCCGAGAGTGGGTCAAATTTCAGGATGTCACAAATTTTAATTAACTAGTGTAACCAAGTCTCCAAACTCATAATCTCTAGTTTGTAAAAGTAATTTAGTTCTCCCACTAATTTACTTAGGTTTCTAATCGACCTACCAAAAAATGATTAGTGGCGACTCTAAATTTTAAAATCATTTGAACAAAAATCAAAGTTGCGATTCGGTAGGGGTTGGAAGAGTCCGCATTAGATTAGTCAATCTAATTAACTTGATAATTCGTTAAACTGGAAATTCATCACCGATTGAAATTTCTTGCAGGTTGCGACACCATGCACAAGTCTTACTCATGCTAGAATGAAAGGAAATAAAACACTTGGCAAGTAATCGGTTATAATCCCACCAGAAGTATGGTTATTGAAGACTTGGGAAAATGAAGCTCATCATTTTGAGAACACTTTGTGCAATCCGCCATAAAGAAAAGAAGAAGAGGGAGGGGAGCTCTCTGATTCATTTGAAGTGTGTAAGTGTAGAGCCGAAGAAAAACGCTCTCGATGAGATTAAGGAATTCAAGTCACTGACACCTCTAGCCGCGGATTCCACCGGAGACCGAGCCACAATTCCGCCGTCACCTCTAAACCAGGCGAGTAAACCTATCTTTCTCACTCTCTCTCTCACTTCACTATACAAGTTTCAGGGGTATGTGTAATCTGAATTGATAAGAAATGGCCACTGATAGAAGGTTGGTCGCGATAGTTACGACATTAAATAGCGAAACTGTTATTGCTACAAACCTAGTTAACATCCTGGAGTAGTGAACTGGCATAATTATGGTCTGAATTAAGAAGAGTGAGCTGCGAGGGATAGGGATCATGGAGCCTAGGTTAGACCTTAGTCTTAGTGAGAAGGAGCTTAAAATATTGAGGGATGTGGTTGAAGCCTCGGTGCAAGGTGGAACTAGTTGAATGGATGAGCTAATATAGTGATTTTATAACAGAAAGAAGTCATAGGGATTATCATGCAAGTGTGTTGGTTGAAGTACAACGAGGGCAAAAATTTAGTCACCATGATTCAATGGTCATTCTAAGTATTTGATAGGCCAAATTAGCATTGAATCAATTGCTGGTATGAAGTAGGCTATATCGTGGCATCAGTAGGAGTTTCGCTCGTGAATCTATAATTAATATCATGTCATTTGGTCACAAAGAGGGCGGCACTAATTTTGAATAGCTACAATTCACTAGGAAACAATTAACTAGTAACTTATCAAAGAATAATGTAGTATGTGGTGCACTTAATAAAAGATTCGATGCATTAAGAGTTGATTGTGTTTATGCTTACCGACATTACTATATAAAGCATGTCGTTGCATAACATTACATTCATTTGGAGAAGCGGTTAAGGACCACAGAAATAAACTTGATTTGATCCTCGAGGAAGACGGGTTGCCTTGGTTGGTGGCCCTAAGAAGACCGTGTGTTGTATGGCACAATGCCTCGGAGTGAGAAGTTCATGATGGGGAGTTAACCAAGAGGCTCAGCAGCAAAGTTAAGGAAAAATATCAACATACAAATGAGGATCGACTTGGGTATGGGATAATCATTGCTGATCAAGTCAATTATTGGGTTTTAGAATGGTTGCGGTAAATAATGAGCATAGGAGTGCATTCATACTTTCACGTGCATATCATACTCTTTATGTGATATAAATATCTACATACAATTATGCTTGAATTTCTATCCATTTAGCAATATGTGACGTAGTTGGCTCCCATAGTGAATTTGAATTGCATAGTGAGTCAAGCGAGTATGAGAGTAATTGGTTTATTCACTAAGTTACTTACACTTGTGGTATCCATTTTTTTTTAGATTAACAAGCATGGGCTTGATTATGATACTCTCGAGATCCCGCTATGGTCTTCCAATCTCCATCGTGATTGAGTTCCAAGACTATGACCTGCCCAATGCTCCTAGTGTGACTCTTACCTATGTCATTGCCACTACTACTGTTGACGTAGTTGTGGACATGGCCCACCAGGAGATCCAATTTTTGTTGATATTTATTAATATCGATGAATAGCACGAGGGCCCGATACCTCGCAAGTTCTTTGATGAGGATGATGAAGATGACGGTGGGGATACTCTAGGTGATGGGGCAATAAGAGGTGGGTCAACTGGAGTGGCATCTTAGGTGGGGTCATACATGCTGACAATGTGACATTTTTGGAAGCCGAAGATCTTGGTGAAGGTTGTGGCGTTTTGGATGGCTTTTGGGAAAGGACACGTTTAGTGGTATATAGTTGGGCTAGATAATATGTTAGTCCCAGGTATTTGTCTCCTTATGTTTCTATCCGTGTTGATCGATTTAAATAAATAAATTCACAATTGACAACTATCGTATGTGATCTTATCCTCATATGCTTGCTAAAATCGACGTGCCTAATTAAATTCCCCGATAACCACTATATCTTCTCCCTCTCTTACTTTAAACGAGACTTTTCGCTGCATGAAAGTAATTGTTCATATTAAGAATGAATAGATGTGACAAGCTGGGTGTCATGACTCTAACAGTAGTATCTGGTACTACACTTAGGCTCACAAGAGAGGTCTTTCTCTTCATTCATTGCAAATAATCATATTGTTGAAAAAGGTGTAATCCATGATAATTGCTCTTGGAGAATTATAAAAGATGTATCAAATATGCATAAATGGGAATGAAATGATTTTATTACAATTAAAATATTCATATATTAAACTCAAATCTATGCAATTTGGGGATGTCTGGAGTCTAAGTGGTCCTTAAAATCCCCCGAATCATCCCATTCCCAAGTAAGGGGCTCTTTATCTTCATAGAAAGGTAGCTGCCCCATATCCTCAAGTACGTATGGCTCAACTCTAGGCTTACATGGAACAATATACTCTGGTACGTATGACTCTACCAAGGCGCGCTGAGCTTCATTAAAAAGTTGAGTGTACTCCCAAGAGGTGCGATGGACTTCCATCTCAACATCTAATTGGTTCGACCGCTCCACATCTTGCGTGGGAGAACTCTTCAAAGCATGAAGTATAGCATCCATCTTGTCTTGAAAATGGGCCTTACTCTCCTTTGTGAGTGTTCCATGAGAGAGATCGAAAGCAAATAGTCTAAAGGGAACTGCAGGTGGAATTTCTTGCAAGAAGCCTAAATATAAAGAGTTCAAATAATGTATTCTCATTCCAGTGGTCCAAAATACAAAGAGTTCAAATAAAGTGTGCACAAGTCAAAAGACCCCTAATACAATCAAAGCTAGGGAGATAGGATAGAGAGGATCCCAAATGAGAAAATCCTATACATGAGATCTAGAAATGAAATATTAATAAGAGGAATGTGATTCTAAGAAACTAGTGATGCCCCAAATTTGATGTATGTGAGATAATACAAAATCTTCACAATCAGCTAATCCAGGTCAAAGTCTTCATCAGATGAGATCTCCACAAGCCTAGGGAGGAGTGGAAAAACTCCAATTGATGAACTGGCGGTGACATTCTCTTCATATGATGATATCAAATGACTTCAGGTGCATGCTCTATCATGGGGTATTTCGCTTCAACTTCCTTAGCAAAATGCTTTTTCTTCTTCAACGGTGAATATTGTAGTTTAGTCTTCATTGCACAATGTCGTTTCCCCATCTGCATGCACCAATCATGAAATTTCTCAGTTTCATCCTTAAGTTCCAAATTTTGTGTACATCTAGTGTAGCAGCAGTTCTCCCTCCATATGAAATTGTGTCTAGTAAGATTCCTCCCATGTAGGAAATGGGAGGCATGGAACCCATCAAATCCATTGATCGTATGATGCCAGATGGCCTTCCGCTCATGTGAGAACATTACAAGTACCCTTGGGGAAACCATCTCAAATCTACCCTAGGTACGACATTTAATTCAATCATTTGAATGATTAAAAAATGAAGTACAACATGCTTAATATGGCAAAAAGAATGCTACGCATGATATGCACAATTCAAAGTACATGAGAAAGGGTTGCAAGTTCAAAGTTAGAAAGCCTTACCAACCAAACCCAAGTGATACTCTTTTTTGTTTTGTTTTTGGTTTTAGGTATACCAACCATCTATAAATATGTGCATGAGATAAGTGAAGTTTGGATCTAAAAATCAAAAGAGTAGGTTTGAGACCTAAAGCAAAAGGCTCGCATAACTCAGAATTGATAAATTCGTCCTCAAGCACAATCAATGATAAATGGGTAGAATCATCAATTCAAGAGTAAGCAGAATCAGAAATGGTCATCCCCGGCGGAATCTGATACTAGAGTTTCACTATCCAACCCTATCTATGGCTCAGCGCGCCTTGGTAGAGTCATACGTACCAGAGTATATTGTTCCATGTAAGCCTAGAGTTGAGCCATACGTACTTGAGGATATGGGGCAGCTACCTTTCTATGAAGATAAAGAGCCCCTTACTTGGGAATGGGATGATTCGGGGGATTTTAAGGACCACTTAGACTCCAGACATCCCCAAATTGCATAGATTTGAGTTTAATATATGAATATTTTAATTGTAATAAAATCATTTCATTCCCATTTATGCATATTTGATACATCTTTTATAATTCTCCAAGAGCAATTATCATGGATTACACCTTTTTCAACAATATGATTATTTGCAATGAATGAAGAGAAAGACCTCTCTTGTGAGCCTAAGTGTAGTACCAGATACTACTGTTAGAGTCATGACACCCAGCTTGTCACATCTATTCATTCTTAATATGAACAATTACTTTCATGCAGCGAAAAGTCTCGTTTAAAGTAAGAGAGGGAGAAGATATAGTGGTTATCGGGGAATTTAATTAGGCACGTCGATTTTAGCAAGCATATGAGGATAAGATCACATACGATAGTTGTCAATTGTGAATTTATTTATTTAAATCGATCAACACGGATAGAAACATAAGGAGACAAATACCTGGGACTAACATATTATCTAGCCCAACTATATACCACTAAACGTGTCCTTTCCCAAAAGCCATCCAAAACGCCACAACCTTCACCAAGATCTTCGGCTTCCAAAAATGTCACATTGTCAGCATGTATGACCCCACCTAAGATGCCACTCCAGTTGACCCACCTCTTATTGCCCCATCACCTAGAGTATCCCCACCGTCATCTTCATCATCCTCATCAAAGAACTTGCGAGGTATCGGGCCCTCGTGCTATTCATCGATATTAATAAATATCAACAAAAATTGGATCTCCTGGTGGGCCATGTCCACAACTACGTCAACAGTAGTAGTGGCAATGACATAGGTAAGAGTCACACTAGGAGCATTGGGCAGGTCATAGTCTTGGAACTCAATCACGATGGAGATTGGAAGACCATAGCGGGATCTCGAGAGTATCATAATCAAGCCCATGCTTGTTAATCTAAAAAAAAATGGATACCACAAGTGTAAGTAACTTAGTGAATAAACCAATTACTCTCATACTCGCTTGACTCACTATGCAATTCAAATTCACTATGGGAGCCAACTACGTCACATATTGCTAAATGGATAGAAATTCAAGCATAATTGTATGTAGATATTTATATCACATAAAGAGTATGATATGCACGTGAAAGTATGAATGCACTCCTATGCTCATTATTTACCGCAACCATTCTAAAACCCAATAATTGACTTGATCAGCAATGATTATCCCATACCCAAGTCGATCCTCATTTGTATGTTGATATTTTTCCTTAACTTTGCTGCTGAGCCTCTTGGTTAACTCCCCATCATGAACTTCTCACTCCGAGGCATTGTGCCATACAACACACGGTCTTCTTAGGGCCACCAACCAAGGCAACCCGTCTTCCTCGAGGATCAAATCAAGTTTATTTCTGTGGTCCTTAACCGCTTCTCCAAATGAATGTAATGTTATGCAACGACATGCTTTATATAGTAATGTCGGTAAGCATAAACACAATCAACTCTTAATGCATCGAATCTTTTATTAAGTGCACCACATACTACATTATTCTTTGATAAGTTACTAGTTAATTGTTTCCTAGTGAATTGTAGCTATTCAAAATTAGTGCCGCCCTCTTTGTGACCAAATGACATGATATTAATTATAGATTCACGAGCGAAACTCCTACTGATGCCACGATATAGCCTACTTCATACCAGCAATTGATTCAATGCTAATTTGGCCTATCAAATACTTAGAATGACCATTGAATCATGGTGACTAAATTTTTGCCCTCGTTGTACTTCAACCAACACACTTGCATGATAATCCCTATGACTTCTTTCTGTTATAAAATCACTATATTAGCTCATCCATTCAACTAGTTCCACCTTGCACCGAGGCTTCAACCACATCCCTCAATATTTTAAGCTCCTTCTCACTAAGACTAAGGTCTAACCTAGGCTCCATGATCCCTATCCCTCGCAGCTCACTCTTCTTAATTCAGACCATAATTATGCCAGTTCACTACTCCAGGATGTTAACTAGGTTTGTAGCAATAACAGTTTCGCTATTTAATGTCGTAACTATCGCGACCAACCTTCTATCAGTGGCCATTTCTTATCAATTCAGATTACACATACCCCTGAAACTTGTATAGTGAAGTGAGAGAGAGAGTGAGAAAGATAGGTTTACTCGCCTGGTTTAGAGGTGACGGCGGAATTGTGGCTCGGTCTCCGGTGGAATCCGCGGCTAGAGGTGTCAGTGACTTGAATTCCTTAATCTCATCGAGAGCGTTTTTCTTCGGCTCTACACTTACACACTTCAAATGAATCAGAGAGCTCCCCTCCCTCTTCTTCTTTTCTTTATGGCGGATTGCACAAAGTGTTCTCAAATGATGAGCTTCATTTTCCCAAGTCTTCAATAACCATACTTCTGGTGGGATTATAACCGATTACTTGCCAAGTGTTTTATTTCCTTTCATTCTAGCATGAGTAAGACTTGTGCATGGTGTCGCAACCTGCAAGAAATTTCAATCGGTGATGAATTTCCAGTTTAACGAATTATCAAGTTAATTAGATTGACTAATCTAATGCGGACTCTTCCAACCCCTACCGAATCGCAACTTTGATTTTTGTTCAAATGATTTTAAAATTTAGAGTCGCCACTAATCATTTTTTGGTAGGTCGATTAGAAACCTAAGTAAATTAGTGGGAGAACTAAATTACTTTTACAAACTAGAGATTATGAGTTTGGAGACTTGGTTACACTAGTTAATTAAAATTTGTGACATCCTGAAATTTGACCCACTCTCGGATTTTTGTAATAGAATGGATATATATTTCATTGATGCACTGTAGTTAAATCTCACTCGGAACTGATCATTTCGAGATAACTAACCAAGGGGAATGGCTAGCTAGGAATATAAGCACGTTGACCAAATGGTCGATACACGTGACTCCTAAAAGCCACCCGCTAGTTTGAGAATTTATTTAAAGTTGCCATCTTATGAATGAGGTCACGAATTGGGTTCCGGAATAGGACAATCGACTCTCATGAGTGTCACAGTCGTGAATTTGGACCTTGCCTTGAAAGGCGAAAAAAATGGGCAGATAGATCTCGGAATGCCCAGTGAAAAAGGGCAAAGTTAGAAACTTCTATCTTGCCCCTGGTTTGAGCTAGAATCCATGCCATGAGGGTAAGAATATTTTTAGAGAGGCTAGAAAAATTTTACGACGAAATCCGGAGTTATTTTTTGATCACGATTGAGCCAAATCAGCACCGATTAAGCCCCGACTGGTCCTGAAATTTCACGAATTCCGAGAAATGTCTCGTCGGTCATCTTTTTAACCAATTTGACAAGCTTTGACCAAAAATAATTGAGGTACAAGCTTTATCAGTCCAAATTTCACTAATAGTCCAAAAATCAGTCAATTAGTTCAGCTTTAAGTCGCTTTCAGTGAATAGTGATTTTCAATAATTATCTCTAGGATATTTATTATAAAACCACTCTCTCTCCTCCATTATTTTTCAGCAGATTCTCTCTCTCCTCTCTCTCCTTTCCCTCTCTAAAATTTGGATCTCTCTCTCTCGCGGCCTAGTTTTCTGGCCTCAACTTCAATCAGCTGTCGACGGAAATCCGACCGTTGGATCGTCGCGATTTTTGGGTATGTTGTAGTTCAATGTCTTGTGGTTCTATTCCAACTTGAATCACTTCGATCGGGGGTCGTTTGACTTTCAAAATATGCTTCGCCGTTTCGGTCGACGAACTAGTCTTTTGTTACCCGAATTTCATATAGGGCTCATATTGAAATATGTTGACCCCAGCGACCCCTATAGCTCATTTTCATGTGAAAATATAGATTTTTAGCTTATGAACTATTCCGTTCAGCCCTTGGACAGCCTTGGTTTCCTTGGGTTTTGCCAGATTCCGCGCCGCCGCCGGGCTGTTCGTCGTTCCGTCGCCCATCCGGCTTCGAACCAGCCTCGTCGAGGTAAGCCGACCCCCTAAACCTTGAGTAGGATGTTAGATGATTCTTGGATAGACTCTAGGATGCGATCCGAGGTAGATCGGTATAGAAAAATTGTCGGAATTGGCGTATTTGAGCAAATCGATTCTGTGGCGAGGCTGTGATATATTATTTGGGCTGGGTATGTTGTTGTCTTGGCTAGATATAAGCTGTTGGTGATGGTTGGTGTGGGTCCCGGGAGGTTCGGATACCGAAAAATGAATTTATAGGAGATTTAGTGCAAAAACGGGCCAAATAGTGTTCTGAAATTACTGTTCACGACACCCTGAGTACTATTCACGAGCCTAGAATACTGTTCACATGCCGTCCCTTCGTATTTATAGTCAATTATTGAGATATCGTGGGCCTAAGATGCATATTTTAGGGCAAAAAGGGCATGGGTCTGATGCATTTAACGCGGGTCGAGTCAGCTAGAGAGCTGAGAATGGAATTTGAGCATGGAATGTGCAAGCATTTGCATTGTAATATCTATGTAGATATAAATTATTGGCGTGCCTAATTATTTCGATGATGAGCTATTTCTCGCTTGCCCTTGTTTCTATTACCGTGACCTAAGCATCTAGAAGAGCATGTTAGAGTTGAATCCGAGAATATGTAATATCTTGAACGAGTTAGGGGTGAGCTTACTGAGATGTGTTCTTACGGTGATTTTCCCCCACTTTTCAGTCCCTAGGATATAAGCATGGCAGGGATACCACATGATTTGATATCCAGGTGACGGAGTACCAAGTTGGCAAAGACAATTGATGGTGAATCGGTGGTTGCTGAGGAACATGGTCGCCCTGGATTGGTTGTTGTTGTTAATATTTGTAAAACAGAGATTCGTGTATAATATGGAGCTGAGACTGTGTAATATATGAGGTGTTATGGTTGGCTAGTCCTTGCTCATTCTTGTTAGGGGTAAGGTATCGCTTCTGCTAGCGTTAATTTGGACATTAAGGTTTCTGGATCGGCGACACTCCTGGAATATCGCATATATCGACTGTCATTGTGCAGATGACGTGCGTTCAGGGAGGTTCGAGGCATGACAAAACTAATGCCCTTTCGGTACCTTATTCCATGGATATCTTAATTTCGACAACTCAAACTTGGTTTACTCCCAAGACTCTAGTGAGGTGTTCTCTTTTTATATTTTCACTTTTTAGATGGAATGCATGGATGGTAATGGGTACATGGACGAGCAAAATGTGAATACGTGAATATAAACACGCGAACGAATACATGCGAACATGGACATGCAATCATTGATATTCGAGCATGGATATACAAATGTGACATGCAATCGTGAATGTACATTACCTACGAACGTGACACGCAAATACGGTATACGAATGTGGATATATAAATACAGTACACGAACGCAGACAAACGGATGCGACATATAAATGCGGACGTACAGACGCAACATATATACTTGGACATGCGTATGTAGGTATATAGATACAAACAGGCAGATACGAAGGCATACGAATACGACATGCGAGTATGACATATGTACATAGACATGCAAACGCAACATGCATACATGGACGTGTGAACGTAACATGCGTACATGGACATGCATATGTAACATGTGTATGCGAATCATGTATGCATGGACATGCATACACGACATGTGAATAAATCGTCAAAAATAAGATTGACTAATTGAAATTGCTCGTTTTCTAGTTTTTGGGATTTTTTTTGAATTTTTTTGGAATTTTTCAAGACAATTTGGCCATAAGGGGGAAAATCGTTATTTTTGAAAAGACCAGGAAGGGAAATCATCAAAAATAGATTGACCAATCGAAATAGCCCGTTTCCTAGTTTTTGAGATTTTTTTGAATTTTCTGAAACTTTTCAAGACAATTCGCATATAAGGGTAAAATCATCATTTTGAAAAGATTAGGAAGGGAAATCATCAAAAATAGGATTGACAGTTGAAATGGCCCATTTCTTAGTTTTTGGGATTTTTTTGAATTTTCAGAAATTTTTCAAGACAATTCGCCTGTAAGGGGTAAAATCATCATTTTGAAAAGATCAGGAAGGGAATCATCAAAATAGGATTGACCAGTCAAAATAACCCATTTCCTATTTTTGGGATTTTCGGAATTTTCTGAAATTTTTCAAGACAATTCGCCTATAAGGGGAAAAATCGTCATTTTGAAAAGATCATGAAGGGAAATCATCAAAAATAGGATTGACCAGTCGAAATGGCCCATTTCCTAGTTTTTGGATTTTTGAATTTTCTGAAATATTTCAAGACAATTCGCCTATGAGGGGCAAAATCGTCATTTTGAAAAGATCAAGAAGGGAAATCATCAAAAATAGGATTGGCCAGTCGAAATGGTCCGTTTCCTAACTTTTGAGATTTACTAAAGTTTCTTTTTCTTTTTTCTTTTTGCATGAATATGCATGAATTAACGACAATACGAATATGTATGTGGCATGGCAAAGTATACATGAGCTATACTATATGAAATGCACGTGAATAACATTTTTTTGGTATTTTTGAATTAAATAAAACTGACAATGCAAAATATTCTGAATATAAACGCAATATTAAAAGATGCGATATAAACAGCAGTCTATGAAGATAAGCATTAAAAATTCCCTGAAACTGAAAGAGGGAGTGAGCTAACGACTTCTGTGCAATGTTACGACCTCTAGCAGGTGGCTCGACTTACTCATTCTGGGGTTTGATAATATGGAAATTAAACTGCAAAAGTAGAGTACATGAAGTAGTAAATAAAAAAACCTCCAACAAGTGGCTCAGCCTACCAATTCTGGAATTTAATGGTGCAAAAATTAAACTGCAGAATGTAGAGTACGGAAAGCAGTAAATAAAGAACCTCTAACATGTGGCTTAACCTACTCATTCTAGGGTTTGATGGTGCAGAAATTAAATTATGAAAATAAAATATAGAAAATTAGTAAATAAAAAACCTCCAGTAGGTGGCTCAGCCTACCGATTCTGGGGTTTAATGATGCAGAAATTAAACTGCGAAAAATAAAATACAAAAAGCATAAATAAAAAACCTCCAGCATGTGGCTCAGCCTATCAATTCTGGAATTTGATGGTGCAGAAATTAAACTGCTGAAGTAGAGTATAGAAAGTGATAAATAAAGAACCTCCAGCAGGTGGCTTAACCTACTCATTCTGGGGCTTGATGGTGCAGAAATTAAACTGTAGAAAGTAGAGTACAAGAAATCCTTACACCACCGAGTAAGGGGATTGATAATGTAATGCCTAGTTTTAAACTCCCGTCTCTTCAGATTTCTTTTGAAAGAGAATTT